>MU189215.1:35440-54121 GCA_016904865.1 Pissodes strobi | reverse complement strand
TGTTAACAACACGATTGACATATTAGGTCGTCAGAGAACCAGAGTAAATGATGGATGTACTCGTGGGCTGCCAGGCACTGGTTTCAAACTTACTAATTTGTGCTTCAAAAACTGGTTAAGACAAGAAACATTAGAATATTTTTTAGTAGAAAAAAACCTTATTTATTTATCCAGCATCCCAATGCAACTCCACTCTTTGCTGTAGTCAAGACACTAGTATCACGATCATAACAAATGGTGATAACCACCACCCAGAAGAAAATACAGACAAGCATTCTAATGGCAAGATAAGATCATCAACAAAGCACTCTCTAACGAAACCAAAGAGATGAAAGACGAATAGAAAATCAAAGCTTTCCTGCAATATCTACATGAAAGGAACGATGGATATGATTTTTATAATGTGACAGAAAAATTGGCCAAATCCTCACCACGCCTAAGGACAGGATACCCAGGAAGGACCAGGGCGTATACGAAATTAAATCTGGAATTAAACTTGTCATAGTTATTCCATAATATAGACCAAAGCAACAGACGAATAAACTTTCGACCAGAAGAGTACACGAACGTCGTAAAACAAGAAGCCTTGGCTCAACACGTAATAGAAATAGAGCTTGAGATAAACTTTAGAAATGTCAAAATTCTGGCGAAATGCGAAATTTTCAACCAGAATTACACGGGAAACCATCGAAAAGCGGGTACAAAACCTATACCAAGAAGATAATTGTCATTGAAGCAACATTGGTATCCCTAGTAATTATGTTCTTGATAAAGTTGTCAAGAGATAGATGATATTGACCTTAGGGCCGCCAAGACTGAATCAAAAGCTACTTTCCGCAACTTCCGGTTTTTGTGATTTGCCGATTTTATTCTGTATAGATTCGGCCACTTTCGTTATTCTTCTAACATAAGTTACCTTGCCTCAGTCCATGACATTATTTACAGGGAAAAATTAAAAACAGAATACGAAATCAAACCACGTTTTCACGAAGCACCGATCAAAGACTAAATGAAAACGAACAAGCCAACAGAAAAATTGTGTTACAAAATTATACAACGTCCTATTTTCGTAAGGATATTTCAAAGGTTTATTCGAACGTGCATAACAGGAAACGAAATAAACTGCTCGTCAAAAAAAACGACGCACCTAGTTTTTTGGACAATATTTGAAAGCTCGTTATTGGAAACCTACTGAACCGATTTTAAAAAACTTTGGAAATTCTGATTAGTTGATTCTTTGGTTATTATGTCTAATTTTTGGAATAAGATAATTTGCACCTAACATATACTACAGGGTGTTAAAGAAAGAGATGTTTTTTTTACAAAACTTCAAGTTATCCCCATTTATGGGGTAGTTGAGATTGATAGTCGTAATACCTCTCTTTACTTACAGTTAGGTAATACCTCGGGACGTTTTTGAGATTTTGTGGATATCTTGGCTAACTACGATTATATGGCAATTTTTCGAAAATCGTCGATATTTTCCAGTTTAGTCCCAATAATGAGCAAACTACGGAAGGTATCGACGAATTGTGAACACGGCGTCTTACGGTAGGTCATATGCTACCAGTTTATTTACGTTACGTGATCCAGTAAACCAGAAAGTTCAAATTATGGGATATGTTTTACACAAAATATTTTTTTTTTGAAAATTCAAAATAGAAATTCAAACCAAAGAAAATTATACTTGTAAACTTAAAATGCGGCCTTAATGCCATGGATTATTAAGAATGGGGTATTTTCTCGAAACGGTTTTTGATTTTTGGTGATAAATCAGTCAGTTGTCAAAATATGGTAAAATAAGGATATTACTTCGTGTAACGTTACCATAAATATGCAAACGAGTTTTTGTCTCTTACAACCGTTCAAATTACACACATTACCTTCGAATATACAGGGTGATTGAAAAAGTAAAGTGGTAATAAAAGAATTCATTTTTTAACAGAGGATCCTATTTAAGTACCCACCTATCATTTCAATTCTTAGCTATTCTAGGGACCATTTAGTAATATTCGTGCAATATTTTGTGTAAAACATATCCCTTAATCTGAACTTTCTGGTTTTATGGATCACGTAACGTACAAACTGGTAGCATATGACCTACCGTAAGACGTCGTGTTCACAATTCATGGATACCTCCGTAGTTTGTTCATTATTGGGACTAAACTGGAAAATAACGACAATTTTCGAAAAATTGCCATATAATCGTAGTTAGCCAAGATATCCACAAAATCTCAAATACGTCCCGGGGTATTACCTAACTGTAAGTAAAGAGAGGTATTACGACTATCAATCTCAACTACCCCATGAATGGGGATAACTTGAAATTTTGTAAAAAAAACATCTCTTTCTTTAACACCCTGTAGTATATGTTAGGTGCAAAATATCTTATTACAAAAATTAGACGTAAGAGCCAAAGAATCAATTATTCAGAATTTCCATAGTTTTTTAAAATCGGTTGAGTAGGTTTCCAATAACGAGCTTTCAAATATTGTCCAAAAAACTAGGTGCGTCGTTTTTTTTGACGAGCAGTTTATTTCACTAACTTAATGAGATATTTTTCTCTACATATGTTTTGGCTTGATGAGGCCTTTATCAAGAGTAGTTGTATACTAAAATCTAAAATTGTTATACCCTACTAGACCGCCTGACGGTGTTTTGTTTTTATTGCACTGTCAATTGTGCAGGTGTTACACAAGCAATAATTGACAGTGCAATAAAAACAAAATACCGTCAAGCGGTTTAGTAGGTTATAACAATTTTAGATTTTAGTATACAACTACTCTTGATAAAGGCCTCATCAAGCCGAAACATAGGTATGTAGAGAAAAATATCTCATTAAATTATTTTGAAACATCAGAAAGCAGTGTACTAATTATCCCTAGTATTATTATTCAACGATGTTTCACAAGGATGCTACCGCCGAAACTATTCATTGTATTTCACTAACTTATTTTCACTAAAAATCTTCAAACCTTGTATATTTCACTAACATCAGAGTTGGTAAGTTATACCATTAATTGATAAATTGTTATAACAAATTACTATTAAAGCTGAAAAGCTTCATCAAGTAGTGGTATAGCAGCTGCTCTTGCCCTACAAAGCGCAAATAAGACGGTGCTTAAAATATTGCTCACACATCTGTTGAAACTAGCCAGATATGCCTCCCACCTTTGCAATCTACTTGCGTACATCAATGGTATACCTCAAAATAAAGTTCCTTCCAACAAGGTACTGTTGACAGGCCACATAAATGCTCAAGACTTCTCGATGGATCGTACTATAGGTTTCCTCTGCTGGCATAAGTGTTCTAGAAAAGAATATTATTGGTTGTTCCTCCCTGTTTGGTATTAAATACGACGAAACAGCAGAAATATCAGAAGAACTTGCATCCGTAGTTAATATTAACGTCAAATCAGGGTCTATTGTCCATTAAAGTTTTATATTTTTAGTTAACAAACGATAAAGAGGCTTGAGTAATGAGGTAGAATTTGGTATATAATGCGCATAATAGTTTATCATACCGCAAACAGATCTTGCTTGTGATACATTAGTAGGTGCTGGCGTTTTTTCGTATAGGTGCTACTTGTTCTGGGCTCTTCCGGGTTCCATGCTTGCTTATGAATGTACCAAATAATCCATCTCATCTTGAAAAAAAATACATTTTTCTTTACGTACCGTTAGACCTGCCTCTTTTAACTTCTTTATTGCTAGATTAAGGTTAGCTGACTCAGTCATACTTTATGGAAGGTAGTGGTAATGACGCCTAATTCAAACGTGATACTTAAATGTGTAAAGAATACAACTATATGTTCCGGCGCATTCACCACAGTGTTAGCTGCACATGTGCTGAAAGAAATCTTGATGTATGTCATTAATTATGAAAATCACTTTCTGTCTAATAATTTTGAAACAGTCATGGTTGATCCCTTATACCCCATACCATACCTATCATAACATAAAATGTGCTTGAGCTTGTGTCGAATTAAAATTGAATAATCCTCGAAATAATATACTTAATACCTATTGTTTATTATTTTAGCATTAAGTTTTCCAATAAGTGATGATCTGTTTCAGATATGCAGTTTGCTTCGTGGAGGGATAGCGGAACGGGGCGGTGTTCGTGTAGGACACAGAATCATTGAAATTAACAATCAAAGTGTTGTTGCAGTACCACATGAAAAAATTGTAAATTTATTGGCAACATCTGTAGGAGAAGTAAGTTTGTTTTTAGTTTATTGTTTGGGATTTGCTATGGATGCGTGATATTTCTGCAAAACTACTATTATTAATTCGTCCATGCGTGTATTTGTCTGTCTTATTCATGCATGAATGAATGAATAAGACAGAAAAATACAAAACCACAAGTAATCGCTTTAACAAATAGGTACGCCTCAAAAATACGGAATATGTCTGCCTTCAATGAATCATAATAATTTATCCTTTTAAAATATAGTTTTGTAGTTAATTATTTTTTCAGAGGGTGAATATTTACTACAAACTATTTAGTTACAGTGTAAATTATATTTATTAATGCGTATTTCATTTCTATGGGTCATAAAAATGTATGTCTTCTAGTCGCCATCATTGAAAATTTCTCATCGCTATGTAAATGAACTGAACAAGTTCGCTAAAATCGCGTATTGTACTTTAAATTATTTTAATTATTATCTCATTATTCCCTCATTGAGAAAAAGCCAACCTGAAACAATATTACTTTAGTTAGGTTTGAATGCTAACCAATATATAATTAGTGTAATATTTCCTACTTTTAATGTTGATTAAATCGCGATATATCCTAGTTATAAAATTGATTAAATCAACAAATTGTTTTTTGAAAACTGATTTTTTATATAATAAAATATTCAGATGAATCAACAACTTAACCAATAAATCAATTCAGTTCAACAAAATCATAAGGTACCATGCACCATGACATTAGAAATGCAACAATTATTTTAGGCAAATCTATTAGATCAGTTTTGTATTAGAGGCAACATCCTCTATAATTCGTGACATTCGTTTTCACTTAAGTTAAAATACGAGAACCGTCAAAACTATAATTCCAAACAACTTATCAGCCCTAAACGTTTTAACTTTAATATTAGCACTTTTACTTTTAACGCGCACGACTCTGACGTCGGCTGAAATTCTAAAATAATTAGTAAAACAAACTAATAGCATATATCCTAATTGCTAAATACTAAATCATAATATTTCGTATCTCGACGGTTGCATTTTTCGAGCGAATCTGTGAAATCTAGATGAAGAATAATTCATCGAGACATCTCTCGATAGTCCACATTAACCGTTCACCAAATTGTCGAGATTCTTGAAATAGTGCCTAATACTACATTAGTAGTGAATCGTCTTTATATAAACAATGATCGCGCAATCGCACATCTCCAGTCGTAGTCGATCGGAGTCATTTTTCTTGCGCCGGCCGTGCTACTTTACTGACTTGAGCCTTTCTCTTACGCTCCGCCATACGAGGGCTGTTCCCTCTACTTGGAGCGTCTCTGCGACACATCTTCATGCCTGCAATTTTAAAATACAAAACAGCAGATACCGGCATAGGACTGATTCAACATTTTAATTATGTACTTTATTAGTATTTAATAATATTCTCTACATATTATTCAAAAGTATTACGTAACGTAAGGTCGACTTGGTGCTACATACAGTACAGAGATATTGCCACTATTTAGGTCTAGTGGAGTTGCCACTAATCTCTCTCAAAACTCTAGTGGGGTTGCCACTATTTAGGGCTAGCGGGGTTGCCGCTATCCTTACTCACAACCCTAGTGGGGTTGCCACTATTTAGGGCTAGCGGGGTTGCCGCAACCCTTACTCACAACTCTAGTGGGGTTGCCACTATTTAGGACTAGCTGGGTTGCCACTATACTTACTCGTCACTGTTACTTTTCTTAAACAAATAATGGGGTTGCCATTATTACTTTAACTCAATCATTTAAATACTCGAAAATATTTTTGTTACATAATGGAAGTGCCTGTACAAAATAACTAATAATAACATATTTACTACTCATTTGTTTACTGCACACACATGTTTTTTTGGGAACTATAAATTTTACTTGTGTCTTTACATTTTTATCATTCTTATCGTGGTATTGCCTCTATTTTACCAGCAAACCAAATTTTCATTATTTTTTAAACTAAAGTTTCTTCTCGTTAAATTATTTATTTTTGTACTTTAAATAAGAAGTAACTGACTTCAATCTTGACAAAGCAAAGTAACCAAAACGATATTCCATGTGAATTTGGTGGAAGGCATTAGACGTAGTTAGTCACGAGCGGCAACTAACAATGGTCCGTCGTTCTTGCCTATGTAGCGCATATGTATCATTGGCATTGGGTAGTACTGCAACTGCACAGACTTGCCCCCGTCCCCGTCAGCCAGCTGAGAATCTTCGACAGCCACAAGGTCCCCAACAGAAAACAAGGATGCTTGACAGCGCGAGGCATTAAAATGCTGAGCTCGCTTGTCGGCACTATTTTTCAAACGTACTTGAGCCTCTGCAACGGCCTTGTCTGGATCCACGAAGTTATCGTTCGGCGCGGCGGCAAGTCTGCTAGAATTGCTGAGCCGCCTAATCTCGGATTTGTTCTATGATGTAACACTTTAGGGGTATGGCCTGTTATTGCATGAATGGTATAATTAATGTTATCTTCTGTAGCAGGAAGTACAACGGTCCACTATTGTTCTTTTTCAGCCGTCAGTGTAGCTCGCATTAAAGTGAAAACTGTGCGCAATGCACATTCTTCTTTTAATTTCGTAGCATCTTGGATAGCGTATGTGCTGTTGTCAGGATCTGGTTAATTTGAATGCGTAGGATGTTGACGCTTGCGTTCTTGATCCATCTGCTACGGAAATGTTGGGCGTTGTCGCCTGGCGTTGACTGAGAAGGTCATGATGACATCATCGCCACCTCTGTTTGTTTCGCTAACTAAGCAATTTACTGTTGTTGGGCAGCCATTAAGTTAATTAAAGTTTCTTAGTGCACCTTCTGAATGTTCAGGTTCATTTCAACAAGCACAGCCGCCTATTTATTTTCGAAATATGCCTGAAGTTACATGGGCTCTTATGGAAGTGTGCGTGAAATAAGTTCCATAAGAAATACATGCTCCCGATGTGTGAAATTAATCATTACACATTAATAATTATTCATTCGTAAAATTGTATTTTATGCACGAGAGTAGAAAGACATTTTTTTCTTCTTTCTAAGAACAGGTATAATTTCACAGACTATTCTTCGATGATAATAAAATATATATAAATATATCTTACAACTAAACCTACTTAACTTACATGTTTTATGAATATTCTTATATGTTACTGTAATCAAACTATTTTTTCAGATTCTAATGAAGACCATGCCCACTTCCATGTTCCGTTTGCTGACTGGGCAAGAAAATCCAATCTACATTTAATTTAAATTATTATAAAGGTTTGAAAGTGCCTATTTGTAGATGATAATTACAAGATCCTCGGGAATTGTTTTGAGTTTCATCGTGTTTGAGACGCAGATCGATATATTTTTTATTGTTAGTATAAGTTGATCAGACTGAAGACAATATGAGCAAGATCTGCGTGCTCCACAGAATTACACAATTTGGTAGTTTCCATTCGGGTATTTATTGTGCAAGTTCTGAACACCTTTTGCAGGTTCAAGAAGATAAAGCGCTTTTTGGTTATACTTTGAAATTTTAACTACATATTTATGAAAGAACAAGGTTCTTATAATGACGATATGTACAGGGTTGTCCAACGTGGCAAGACGCTTATGACTTTTTATTGAGAATTTAAATTATAAAATTAACATGGGGTGTAAAGAACGCCGATTACACCCTTTTATGTGCTTACTGTATTTTCGACCTTTTCTTCAACTTTTGTTCATTTTCTGAATCCAGGTTCGCAGTACCAGTATGTTGACACCTTATTTGTTGAAAATAATTTACCTAGACAACATGGGCAACAACCCCTATTTCTCCACCTAGTAGTCAGTAACTTCATTCCACTTTCCAGTACTCAAATCTAAACCTAGTTATAATGAAATGAGCTTAGGCTAAATTACTTTCCGTTTTAAAATAATAATTGAGATTTCGAATTTAATGGAGCACACAATTTAAAGGGAGCATTTTTTATTTAATTAGTGGTTGGTTCAAATTTGTTCAGGCAATTTCTGATATGACCTAGGTATTTAAAAGTTCGCCATACAATCAGTTACGGCATAATAAAAAGAAAATTTATTTGCATTAACACTTAACCCGCTGTGATTTTCTTTGTATCAAACTTTCCCTGGAGCTTAATTATCATATTAATTAAAAGTTCG
Organism: Pissodes strobi; assembly: GCA_016904865.1. Classification (NCBI taxonomy): domain Eukaryota; kingdom Metazoa; phylum Arthropoda; class Insecta; order Coleoptera; family Curculionidae; genus Pissodes; species Pissodes strobi. Next base: position 45,767 of record MU189215.1, on the reverse strand, counting down.
CCGGACAATCAGTTAAGACATAATAAGTAGAAAATTCATTAGCATTAATACTCATCCCGCTGGGATTTACTTTGTATCGAACTTTCCCTGGAGCTTAAATTCAATCAAAGAATATGGTGAATAAAATTCTACATTCCCTAATAAATAAAATACCGAATGACGCTAGCACTGAATTTTAATGGGATACTCATGAAATTATCGAAGACATACAGCAATAATGTTTCTATATATACAGGCACTCTAAGCATTATGATTTAAAACTAAACTTACTGTCTAGGTCTTAATGTTAATCCGGAACCTGCTATCATAGCCTTAATAGCTGTTAGACCACCTTCTCTCACGACGAGTGATGAATTTCAAACAACGTTCTTACAGTACTTTTTCTAGCCGACGAAATGAATTTGCTTAATTACTTAATTAATTTCCAGGAGTCTCTGGTACTTAGAGACACTTTTTACAATTTGGTCAATACTGTTAACCATTTGGACAGAGTAACATACTTGAAAGATAAATTTATACTAAAAATTTCCCGAGTCCCATTTGGACAGAATAACGTTCTAAGACGCGAGAAGATTATTTTCTGACTGACCGTTTCAGAGTTCCCATATTTTTGAGCAGGGGGACGTGCTACTACGCGTGCAGATTATTTTCAGACTAACTTTTTCCCAGATATTTTTTCGCTTTTATACCAACTTTTACGACTTGTTTTCTAGTAGAAAAATCTGGATTCTGCACCTTCAGCTATTCAATTGTTTTTACTAAGAACACAAAATTTCTAAGTCGCCGAAAATTTTAATATGGCAATGTTTTGTAAATTCGAATACCGCCGAGTGTTCCAAATTTTAATTTTAATTACCCTATTAAAATTAGTTACATGCCTTTTGAATTCCGATCCAGACCAAATTACGGTAATTAAAATTGGAGAACACGATTTTTGCATTTCGATCCAATTGTCTCTGTTCGGTGAATATTCTTAATAGAAACGCCCCCTGGCCAATGGTTTTCTTTTTAGAACAAAATTTGGAGGGACCTGCTTTTGAAGCGTGCAACTAGTTGTTGATATTCCTTGAGGTTAGTTTTTATAGTCGCGTGGTATAATGCAATCGAAAAAAACCAAAAGAGTCAACCGCTATTTAAGCTGGATTTCGAATCTTGTAAAGTTAAACACAATGCAACTTATTTGGATTATATTCCAATAGTAAGATATTTTATTTTAATAAGGCTTATGATAGGTGCTTTTGTTGTACATTTTTCTTAGGCAAAACTGATTTAACTTTAGATGCGGTTCGGGCATTATTTCTTGAAAGTTGAATTTCGATTTAAATTTTATTTTTTAAAATAAAATTATTTTATTTGAATGTTTTCTCTTGGCGATCTAATTCGAAACTTAATTTATTTAAATTTTATTTGTTGGAGAGCTAGTACAAACTTACGTAATTTTTTATAATAAATTTGAAATAATTATGAAATAATTTGTTGAAATAATTTACTCAGAATCGGGTACTAACTCCCATTCATTACACTTTGATAAAGTTTAACGTTTTTTTTTGTAGGTATGAATTTTTATACAATATACAATATCGTTTTATTTTGAACAACTATTGTTCCAATTGTAAACAAAATCATCTCCATATCGATAAATTGTCAAGTTTCTAATCGGATCAAAACGAGAACGAAGAAAAGTATTTATAGGATAGGTACAATGAATATACAGACGCTGGCTTTTATTATTTTAAATGCAATAAGGCGAGTAACAACTATGTGTCAAACACGTATGTATAAAGGAGGCCATTGTAATTTTTCATTTTATTTCAGTCTTTCCCGTGTTAGACAGTTTTAGAGAGAAATTGTTTAAAGTATTCCTCAGAATAACAAAAAAATATATTCTCATTGGGTCACCCTGTACGTCTTGTCAGTCTGTAATATATTAATTCGAAGAATCATCTACCTAGTTGCCAAATTAGAAACATAAAAACAATAATGAACTATATGAAATATATATTATGCCGGTCCGTATACTTATACTCGTTTTCGACACAAATGTTCGCGTGAAATGGTGGCTCACAGGTAGACTAAACTTGCTTTGTTTGCGAGAGGTATTGGGTTAGATGCCTGGCGCCTTCCTTGGAGAACCATTTTTAATATTGCTTTGTTGAAGTTTTCACTTCTGTCGTGCGGTCTTAAGCACACACCGTTTCTTTTTTTTATATGTCCATTCTGGAAGATTGTATTATTTATAATTTTTCATATTTTAAAAAATATATTGTGACATTTATATTTGTAAGGTTTAATTACATAAATGAAACTACCAAATTGTGATAAGCTTTCGTGATAGACCATATCTGTCTGCTTTATCGCGTTGCTGTTTATTGTGAATGTGAGGCAAATACCAAAGACTGTTGGTTGGCTAGAAGAATATTTTATCCCCGTTTACAGATTAAAGTAATTTAAACCTCATCAGTAATTATTTAAGCATTCCATAATCTTAACATCTGTGTCGTACCTTAATAATTAAGTTCGTAATCATTCATTTTAATGATGTATCTTCTTTCGATAGTTCTAGAGTTTGCCTTTCGAATATAAATACAAGGCAAAACCAATAGCCCAACCATATTTCATTGGACTATACTCGTGTTCCTATCTATTTGCCTTAGGAAATACCCAAAACTCAGCCGCACGAAAAATTGTTTTGCTGCATCAAGCACAATTTAAAAAGAAAACATAGTATTCGATATTATAACCAATTTATTAATTCGGGGGTGGGTGGTGGGTTTTGTCACAAATTAGTGGCTCACCTGCATAATTTTTCTCTCATTGAAATCAAAATGAACTTTCACGTGGTAAAAATTGATGTAATTTTGCATTTTTATTATTACAGCGTTGCCATATCTATCGCGTCCAATCTACATAGTGTTTGCCAGATAGTATGGAAAACTAAGAAAGGGGTGGGAGTGGGTCATTAAGAATCAATTGAACCAAAAATAGTCGTATACAAAGAGTCAGTTAAAAAAATAATTGTAGTAGTAAATCCAAAATCTTATATGCTTTTGACAGTCTGTAAAATTGTTTACGTCTACTAGAGAGTAATTTAAATAAAGTCGATACATAATTACACCTTTCTATGCAAGCAAGCTACGTTGGTTACAAAGATCCTCGCACCAAATGTATGGGAAAATTGCTCTCATCCAATTTTGATACTTTTTTCGGACATTGTAGTACAAGTAACCTGAAGTTATGTGCAAGTTTAAATTAGCTTCTATATCTTGTTTTGGAGATATGAATTTTTGAAAATTATGAAAATGGCTGTTTTACTAAAACAGTAAGTTTCACTTATTTTTTTTAGACGAATAGTAACAAAATAACCGCATTGCTGGTTGAAAGGAAGTCAAATGACATGTCAGTCAGTGGGTCGTTAGGAGAAAAGAAGTCGCCTATTATATACAGGTCATATTTATTTCATCAAGAAATAAAACTAGATAATATTTTCTATAAAATATCAGTTTTCAATATTTATATTATTTCAAAAAACAGACATTGAAAATTAATTAAACTTACACGAGTGTAGGGTAATCAGGGTAATCTATTTTGAAGTATAACTGAAAAATATGATTTAAAACGACAGGTCCATTCAGGAATAACAAACGGGGGGTACCAAACCCATTTCAACTAATATTCGTAAACATCCCCCGTATAAAATGTGATTGTAACTTTTTGTACCTAATAATATTGTCACGAATAGTTTTGGGGGGTAGCGCGTTTTTAAAAGAATAACTTCTCAGAGAAGAGTCGCGTCGCGATTAGTACAATGGCGGGGTCTCAATGCTTCCTTTAATCCACCACTGTATGTTCTATTCGTGAGGACACGCCTTGTTTAGCGTGCCGGGGGGTAACTGAGGTAGGCTGGGATCGAGTGACGTGGGGTAACAAGAGATGATAAAGTAAGCACGTTTAGTTTATAACAATAACAATGTACTAACGATAAAACTTTAACAATGATTATTGGTCGGAAAAATGAGATTCTATTATACCCGATTACTACGGTGCGCATGTTTTCTCGATTTGAGGTACTGTTTATAGGTCTTTGTTTACTGTCATAATTTATAGCTTTTCTTAAGAGTTGGGTTTTATTTAAGAGCACTAAAATATTTCACTAAACTTTTTAACTGACTATTTAGACACTTGTCTTTCTCAGAACTCTGACAAACGTCTTGTCTTGACTTTACTATGGTGGTTGTGAAACCCCTGGTCCTAGCAGTCGTCAAGTGACTAACCGGTACCAAGTTTGGTAAGTAATGGAGTAGATCCCAAAGCAGCTGTATAGCTAACTTTAAAAGCGGATAGAACCCGAAGGCAGTCGTCAAATGACTAACCTGGGAGCTGGAAGTGAGACCAAAGTCTCACGAACTGAAGGTTCGGTAGCATATTTATATTAAAAAAGTGATGATCCTGGCATGCTTAAGGTTGAAAGTCGTTTCCGTTGATTGCTCGCGTTGTTTATAGTTGCTTTTAATGTTTATATAACAATCTCCAAGTTCAAGTTCAAACTTACGACAGGGTGATATTTCTTTAGTAACTAATGCATTTTTGTAGATTACAATATCAAGCAATTACTATAAGGCCTCCTTAAGCAGTTTTGGCTTCAAAGCTAATTTATTGTCTCAAAAAGGCTATTTTAGTGACTAAAGATAAAAGTATGAAGTATAAAAACAAGCGTGCCGGGGGGTAACTTAGTGTTTTGGAAGAAAATCTAAACTTTTAAAGAAAATTATTCTTGTATAAGCAGAGACTCCCAATAAGGATATGTTTAATATATGTTGGGGCTTGGAACCTTCGGCAACATGCACTAAAGCCGAGTTTTATCCACAATACCGAAACAGAATTATTGCACTCGACGCGCGTTTCACTAACATGTTAGCATCATCAGGAGATGATTAAAACTAACTTTTAGTATAAAAGCGAGTTAGGTAGTTTTAAATTTAGTTTTAATGATCTCCTGATGATGCTAACATTATTAGCGAAACACGCGTCGAGCGCAATAATTCTGTTTCGGTATTGTGGATAAAACTCCATTTTAGTATATGTTTAATGAAAAATGCTCAGTCTGACTAATTGGGACCAATCATAAAAGTTGGATAAATATGCGCTGTTTTTGATCCACTGTAATGAACGCCGATTTCACCCTTTTACGTACTTACTGTATTTTCGGCCTTTTCTTCAACTTCTGTTCAATTTCTGAAACCAGGTTCGCAGTACCAGTGTGTTGACACCCTATTTTGTTGAAAATAAATTACCTAGACAACATGGGCAACAAACCCTATTTCTTCACCTAGTAGTCAGTAACTTCATTCCAATTTCCAGTACTCTAATCTACCCTTAGTTATAATTAAATGAGAGTAGGCCAAATTACTTTCCGCTTAAAATAATAATTGAGATTGCGAATTTAAGGGAGCACCCTTTTTAAAGGGAGCATTTTTATATTTTAATCATTGGTTGGCTCAAATTTGTTCAGATAATTTAAGGCTCGCCAGACAATCAGTTGTGGCACAATAAAAAGAAAATTTCATTAGCATAACAACCCGCTGGGTTGTATCAAACTTTCCCTGGAGCTAAAATTCTATCTGAGAATATGATAATTAAAGGCTAACCAGTCACTCAGTTATGGCACATTAAAAAGAAAATTCATTAGCATTAATACTTAACCGCAGTGATTTACTTTGTATCAACCTTTCCATGGAGCTTAAATTCAATCAAAGATTATGGTACAAACAAATTCTACTTTCCCTAATAAATAAAATACAGAGTGACGCTAGCACTGAATTGTTTTAATGGGATACTCATGAAATTCTCGAAGACATACAACAATAAATGTTCCTAAATATGCAGGTACCCTAAGCATTATGATTTAAAACTAAACTTACTGTCTAGGACTTAATGTTAATCCGGAACCTGCTATTCTAGCCTTAATAGCTTTTAGACCACCTTCTCTCTCGACGAGTGACGAATTTCAAACAACGTTTCTTTACATTACTTTTCGAGCCGACGAAATGAATTTACTTAATTACTTGTTTAACGTCCACGAGTCTCTAATACTTGAGACACTATTTACGGTTTGGTCAATACTGTAACCATTTGGACAGAGTAACATACTTGAAAAATAAATTTATACTAGAAATTTCCCGAGTCCCATTCGGACAGAATGACGAGCTACAACGCGTGAAGATTGTTTTCAGACTAATTTTTTCTCAGAGAATGTTTCGCTTTTATACCAACTTTTTTGACTTGTTCTCCTAGAAAAAACTGGATTTTTGCACCTGTAGCTATTAAAATGTTATTACTAAGAGCACTTAATATTTTGCCGAAAATTTTAATATGGCAATTAGCGTTTTAAAGCGACTATGTATCACTACAACTGAAATAAGGACCAGAGAAAACATTTAAAAAGGTGGTTCACACTTTGAACATAATAAATAATTTGTTTGCATTCAATTTGTTTTATTTTATTTAAAATTAAACCGAAAATTAAATTTTAGTTTCAATTGTTTACAGTTAATGTTAAAGTTTTTATTATAATCAATTTTTTTAAATGATGTGAATACGACCAGGACATCGATTTTTGTTTTTACTATTACTTTGGAATTACAAATTTGTAATGACAGTAGATTTCCTGCATAGGCAGGTGCGAAAATTAGTATAATTAAATATCGAAATTATTTAAATTGCTCTCTAGTGGACCTAGACATCTCTACAGATTGCCAAAAGCATTTAGAATTTTGAATTTGTAGCTACAATTATTTTTTTAAACAACTCAACCGCGATAAAATGAAAAGAAAACAAAATTTGCGAATATTTTGAAAACGGTGGCACTTTTTCTAAGCCCATTTTTGGTTCAATTGATTCTAAATGTAGATTTACACCTTTTTCAGTTTTTCGTACTATCTGCTAAACACTCTGTAATTGAAGTACCTAAATGTATTTATTGCATGCCATGTGCGATATCCGCTGAACCCGACAGGTTAGAACTATACAGTTGGGGTATAAAGTCTGGAAACCTGAGAAAATATGACTAAAGGGAAATACTGAGGAAATATACAAACACTCTCCTATTTAGATTTTTAATTTTACACGTATTGATTTTATTAAAATTTTTATGTTTAAGTTGGCTTCAATATTTTTACATAGCATTTTAGGTTATATGATACATTGTTGTTTAAAATGATTATAAGGATTTAAAAGCGCATAACTTCTACCGATTTTTCGTATTTTTACATTATGCTAATAAAATTTAAAATGGTCTGGATATTACAATATTATACATGGTGTTTCCAAATTGGTACGTATAATTTTAAAGGGCGATTCCTTGGATGATTTCGAGAAAAAACGTTCATATCAAATAGGTTCACAACCTCTTTATTTTTGGAATGCAGGGTGTTAAAGTGTACAATTACTTTTTGCTTGATATTTTGAATCCAACCTAAATTAGGTATTTAGATAAAAGTTGTAGCCACTGACTTTTTCACGATTTGCAGTTAGAGCAAATAAAACTGTATAAAAAATATCTTGATAATTTCTGATTTAAAACTATACCGTTTTTGAAACATTTGATATATGCATTTTTAAGTTGAAGTTGTTTAGAATTGTATAAAACTTATAGTAACAGAGATCTTATGCAAATAAATAAAAAAAATATTACTAAATTATGCCATTTTATCCCTACTTAAACTTCGCTGCTCTTATGGTTTGTTACACTCTGTATAATCATATTTACCGTACCTTAATTTATATTACAGCAAAGCATCGATAATCCGAATCAATAAAAACCGAGGCAAATCAAATGAGTGAAATATCCTGATTATTGAAACCTTTTATAAAAGTCACAAAAATGCGTTAGGTTCTGGCTCCAGGATGTAAACAGCACAAGTGCTAGTTTAGTGACCCTAAAGAAATACCTAGATAACTTCAACGTTTCGGGAAATAAATCTATTATCGTTGTCAAGAAAGGTAAAAACTAAAAATAAAAATGGTTAGTAAATACAATAAAACAGTAAAAAGCTCTTGCAGATTGTCAAGCTTTGAATTGACTTTGACAAGATGACAATTATAATGTCATATTTAATTACTGGTTACTGGTCTTTAGTGTGATATTGAGGTGTTATTTGGTAAATTAATTTGTTTTTAAAGTGGTGGTGGTTATAATTTGGTGTTATTCGCTTAGGAAGAATTTAATGATTTTTGTTGAAAGGATTAGTTAATTTTTAAGTGTCCCTTATCAACTGCACTTTTTAGCAAAGGTAACCATGTGCTATTAAAACTAACAGAAGTTGAAACAACACATTCATCTTTATTTAATAAAATTAAAGCACTTTGCCAAAATACTTGAAGTGTTCCATTGTATTCTGTGATTGTTATCAAATACATGTTGACAAATATGTGATTTGTGGAATTGTGTATTTTTAATATAAGTTTGGTGTTCTTTTATACGTTTTGATAATGGTCTACAGGTTTCACCTATATAAAATTTATTGCATTCACATGGTATTTTATAGATAACATTTTTAGTAGTTTAATTTCATTGAGTGGTTTTGTTTTTGTTAGTTTGGATCTAAGGGTGTTTTCTGTTTTGAAAATTGTACGAATGTTAAATTTATTACCTATTCGTTTTATTTTGTCTGATAAACCAGGAATATAAGGAATAAAGAGGTTCGTAATAGGTCTATTTTGATTTTGTCTAATATTTGGTTGTTCAAAATCTATAAAGCATTTTTCAATGAAATCAATACGATAGTTATTATTAATTAAAACATTGGTTAAAAATTCTTTTTCTGTGTTGAAATTTTGATTATTACAAATTATTTTCATTCGATCATATAGACTTTTTACGACCCCCTTTTTGACCATTATTGGGTGATTTGAATTAAAATTTAAATATCTTTTTGTATGTGTAGGTTTTCTGTATATTTTTGTTTCGAAACTATTCAAGTATTTTTATAAGAATGTCAAGAAATGAAAGTTGTTCATGAATTTCTCTTTCTATAGTGAATTTGTTTGTGGGTTCTTTGGTGTTAAATTGATTTAGAAAATCGTTAAGAAAATGTTCGTTATATGGATAAATTGAAAAAATGTCATCTATATAACGCCACCAAATTAAAGGTTTATATTGATAATTTTCAGCAAAATTTAATTCAAATTTTTCCATGAAAATATTACTTAATAAAGGTGATAAAGGCGAACCCATTGTTTTGTTGATAGTAATTGGTATTGTATTGAAAATAAGTAGTTTTTACGCAAAAAGCAAGTAATTCGAGTATTGTGTCAATATTAAGTTTTGTACGTTCATCAAGGTTAGTATCATTTGCTAATTTATTTCTTACAATATTTGAAGTTTTATCAACAGGTACGTTGGTAAATAGGCTAACAACATCAAAACTTACCACCAATGGTGGCGTTAGGATTTAAATTAATTTGTGATAGTTTCTCTAAAAAATGGTGTGAGTTTCTTATATATGAGTTAGTGTTGTTAGCAAGTGGATTAAGAATGTTGAGTAGATATTTATCAATGGGCTGTGTTGGTGAATTTATACATTGGACGTAGAGGAATATTTAGTTTTTGTATTTTTGGTACTCCATAAAAATGAGGTGTTTTACTGTTGATAAAACTTTAAATATTGTAAGAAATAAATTAGCAAATGATATTAACCTTGGTGAACGTACAAAACTTAATATTGACACAATTCTCGAATTACTTACTTTTTGCGTAAAAACTACTTATTTTCAATACAATACCAATTATCATCAACAAAACAATGGTATGGCTATGGGTTCGCCTTTATCACCCTTATTAAGTAATATTTTCATGAAAAATTTTGAATTTTGTTGAAAATTATCAATATAAACCTTTAATTTGGTGGCGTTATATAGATGAAATTTTTTCAATTTATTCATATAATGAACATTTTCTTAACGATTTTCTAAAACATATTAACACCAAAGAACCCACAATCAAATTCACTTTAGAAAGAGAAATTAATGAACAACTTTCATTTCTTGACATTCTTATAAAAAAAGACTTGAATAGTTTCGAAACAAAAATGTACAGAAAACCTATACATACAAACAGATATTTAAAGTTTAATTCAAATCACCCAATAATGGTCAAAAAGGGGGTCGTAAAAAGTCTATATGATCGAATGAAATTAATTTGTAATAATCAAAATTTCAACACAGAAAAAGAATTTTTAACCAATGTTTTAATTAATAATAACTATCCTATTGATTTCACTGAAAAATGCTTTATTGATTTTGAACAACCAAATATTAGACAAAATCAAAA
>MU189215.1:0-23340 GCA_016904865.1 Pissodes strobi | reverse complement strand
GTACATAATTAATCGTTTGTAAATAAGAAGCGTTCTTTCATAATCAAAAAAGCGTTAGTTTTACTAGTAATTAAATAGTATATTATTTTATATGGAGGAAAAGTGATACTTTTCATGGCGCGCTCGTGTTTAACAGCCGAACGGAGTGAGACTGGTAATAGAGAGCAAGCCATGAAAAGTAACTTTTCCTCCAAATAAAATATGCTGTTTTTTCTTCAAATGTCGACAAATTAATGCAAAAACATCTCTTTTTAATAGTAATAATATCTAATTATTATTAAAGATAAATGGGTTCGCAAGGCGGCTTAGACCACGGTCGTAGGGGGCCTTGCTTAGACCGGTGTCGGTGAATATAATGTAACATAAAGTTGTCAGTGGACACTGTCAACAATAATTATTTTTTTAAGATTGCGTCTCCGATTGCGTTTTGATTCCGTATTGATAACCAGTTATTGAGTAAGTTCGATTAAATGATAACCAATTTGTTCCTAAATTGGAGATTTTTAGAAATGCAGTCACAAATTGAGTGATAAATACAAATTGTAGTTTAATAAATCTTGAGTTGTTGACGCTTATTTTGTTGTCTGTTTGTATTGTATCTATGTTGCTATGACAACACTTTTACCTCCGCCGGCGGAAAAGTGAAAAGTAATGCTCCGGCGGAGGAAAAACGAAATGTATGTAATGACGGATTTACTGACGTTTGAAGAAAAAATTGTTTTCTGCTGTTACTACCTAGAAATGCAGATGAATTCACGCGATACGCTTACAATAGTGTATAACAGTACGCTTAGGCAGTTTGGCGTACGATCTTGATTGAGTATTTTTGCTTTACACGTTGTACAAGTTTAATGGCGTCCTTTTCGTTCTTGTTCCTACATAATATAATATGAATTGAGAGGTATTTCAAAGCCCTATTTATTCAATTTGAATAAATGAATGGTTGATCCATGGAAGTACAATTTTGAAGCAAATTGTTTTTTATTTCGATTAAATCTAATAGTGTTTAAAAAAAATAATTATTTTAGTTAAATGGATGAGATATATACTTTTAAACAATGTAGCAGGCTATTCAAATAGCATCATAAACAACAGTCACAATTGTTTTGTTTTAGTTGTTTTATTTTTAGATCAAAATATTGATGGCATCGAAGTTTTACGTAGCCTGATGGAAATCGATTTAATGTTACTAACAATAGAATCGGTGAAAATCTTGTGCGATTTCCGTTCAATGCGCATTATACTGGATCTGGAGAGGTAGTTGTATGTCCTATTAGTTTAATTAAGTAAAATATTACTGCCTTTCGCTATTTTTATATGATAAAATTTTTATGGACTCTAGAATTTTAGTATTTTTTTTATAAAAACTAGTGAGTTACTATTAAAATCAATAAGTAGTACAACTTCCCATAATGTGTTTATGTTCCTATCTAGTATTTAGAAAACAGATGTTTTTAGCTTATAATAAGTTTTTTTTTCATTATAAAAATGATTAACCAGTGATAAGCAGAGACAAAATAATCTGATTATATGTTTTATTTATATTTTGGGAATAGGTACTCGTTTTGTTCTCTGCTTTTAATACCTTTGAATAAAAATGTTTCTTGGATATCACTTTTAAACTTTTATTCTATTTACTGTGGACAACTGTTCCTGTCATGAGTTTGGTAATTAAAAGTTAACTGTTCTGACATACCTACCATTTACAAATCGGCCGGTTAGGTAAGGTTTGGATTCTTTAGCAATTAAAAGAAGACATATAGTTTAAAACTTCAGCTAAAACGTGAAACCTAAATACGTCTTAAGAATAATAACAGTGTTTTTAATTTTTTTTTTAAGCTAACTGAATGTCATAAATAGTTTTTTAGAAAGATGAACACATATTTACAACGGCCAATTTTTTTTTTATTATTTAAGTCATCACTAACACAAACAGTAAACATTGAACAGGCTTGAGCAAATAAAAATGATTTGATTCAAAGAAGAGAAATTATTTCGTACAAACGCCCAAAACTTTGGTATAAATAACCGACCTATTTAAATTAAAACACAAAGTTTTTGAAACAAATACCTCAGATTTCAATCAAAACACAAAGGTTTTAGAACATATATATGTAATATTCCAAAAGCTTTGTGTTTTAATTTAATTAGGCCGGGTATTTAAACCAATGTTTTGGGTATTTGTACAAAATAATTTCTGGTATTTGAATCAAAATAATTTTGTTTAAAAGTTATTTTTGCTTGATGTGACAATTTGCTTGAATACACTCCATTTTATTTGGATCAAATAATTTTTTTTTTCAGTGTACCTATTTTTGTTTCGCCACTACACATGTCCGCAGGTTTTTTTGCATCGAAAAGTTAGTAGACTCTCCGCTAGTTATTGATACACCTATCAATAACTAGCTGTTTAGAAACGAAGTTTTTTGGAGCGCAAAAACAGACTACTTTACATAGAAAAAATAAACAAAGCTTATTTAAGAAATTCTTTCACATTTTTGGGAATTTTAAATAATATTCGTTGATTTTTTTTATATTAGAAAATTACTTCGTTTTCGGAGCGTATCGAATCGTCAAGACGACTCTGCAACGGCCATTTCCCGTCGCCTTTTAAGGGTATCGTCCTACATTCAATATTGCCTGCTACAAGGAAAACCCATGAATGCGATACTTCCGGCGCCCTTCTAAATCATGAATTATGTGAAAACATTCTGGCTAATTTCGTTATAACTGACCCTTTATAATACCGATTTGGGTGTTTTTTTTAATAATCCGATTACCCATTTTGGTCTCCTTTTGTGCTACAAATAAAATTTGATATTAACATTTTGAGAGTCATATCGACGTATTGATGATTTTTATTTTTTTTTTAATTAAAAACCAGCTGTCTAAATTTGTACAATTCTAATAAAATAAAAAATTAAATAACAGATTTATTGACGAACTATAAGGTTTATTCAAAAGCACACATCTAAAAGATTTTAATTAAATAAGGTATTCTGGGAATTGCCAATGACTTATTACCACGGATAAATGGAGTTTCAAACAAACGGGATCTTATATGCCAAAGTACATTTGGTGGTCCGTCGTAATACCTCATTGGAAATTGCACGTGAAAGTTGATATATCGACTTTTAAATTAGCTTTAAGACATATTGAATACGTTTCACAATGCCATTTCTAATGGTTCAAAGAACATGAAATTTTATCTTAAAAATATTTGACAAGAAACATGTTAGGATTTTAATATATCTAAAATTCTAAATAATATATCTGCCACTATCTCTTGACGAATATAATAAATATTTTGCAGGAATAATATTGAATGCGGAGAGCTTATAACGTTTATTTCTTATTTACATATAGGTAGTTACAATAAATAATCTAAGTTATCTTAGGCCAAGTTTAGACGACGCATTTCCTTTAACAATTCTGTACCCATCTGTGCTGGCGACCTATAATGAAAAAACTGTAATTATATACACTACAACTGATAAGAGAATAACAAATGCATACTGTCAGAGCCTTAAAGTCATTTACATTTGCTAAGTGAATTATATAGTGTTACAAATACGATGTCCCAATTCGGAAATCGTAAGAGATACGAAGTGGCTTAAATTGGGGCAAAGTAAACCAAACTATTCCATTATCTAACTCAATGTATTGTCAAATTTTAAATTTCGTATATTTAAAATTAACTTATATTTGGTTTATATTTCGCACATTCGATATGTATTTTCGTTGCCAAATAATATATTAAATGAAGAGTAAAGGATGTGTGCATGTACGTAATGAAACAGTCGTTGCATGGTATACAAAGATTGTTTCATTACTAAATAATATTCCCGGATATCTGATCGAATTTCGACATCACCGCCATCTTTCTGTTCTACCGCTAAATGCAGTAAATTTCGAGCCTGGTACCTGCTTAATGTCAGATGGAATACTGCGGTTATCCAAAAATATCGGTTGTAGTATTGCATCGTTTAATTGTACTAAAATCATTGTTACAATTTATTAATTTAATTATTCTTGATTATGGTTCGCATAGCCGGTTTGGGTAGGATCATCTATTGCTTCTTTTTTTGTTTGGTCTCGAAATAAGCTTTGTTTATATAGGGAATAGTTATTCAACCTCGAACTGAAAAAAGGCCTCATCCCTAGATGGCGTCCGGCCTGAAATGTGCCCATTGACGAATTTCAAGAAATTACTACGCGTCCTACGAGAAACGTTGCAAGGAGGGAGCTCCTACATTTCTATTGGTGCATTCCCAAGGGCTGTTACCTGGCGGCGCGGAGTGGAGCCGCGTGGACCAGTGTTCGTAATAATTCCGAATATCTCATTGTTTATTTTTATATTTTCCGCCATTGTTCAAGTTGAACAAGCTTTACTTTGTAAAATGTTTGTGTTTGGGTTGTAACGATTAATTTTGGGCTGAGTAAATTGCGATTATCTATCTACGTTTTTTTTCTAGGTAAGTACAAAAGTACCCACTTCCTTTGTTTTGTAGTTTTTGTCGGAAATCAGAGTATTGCAATAGCAGTTTCGAAGTTTAATAAACAGAACAGGTTTAATTAAATACGATGAACATTTTTATAATAATCATATATATGTAGATAGGGATAGGGTAAATCTTTACATCTACTTTTTTATATCCATCAGTATGCTTTCTCATATTAACGTTTATTTTGTACCTAAGTACATAGTAGATGTTGCACGTCTAGGTGTCTATGAACAGTTTTGAATAGTTAATTAATTGATTCATAGGCATGTATAAGGAAGGATGACAAATGTATGGAATGAATATTGAATTTAATTAATATTATGATATAAGTGTATAAGAGCACTTTTAAAGCACGCGCGTTTAGATTTCTTTAAATTTACTTTTTTGGGTTGTTCCACATTTGTATTTTTTTAATTGTTTCAGTTTTTGACAAACAAATTCTTTACAAACTAAGTCAAAATTACATTTAGATTTTAATTTGTTTCAGATAACGTCTATTTTGAGAGCATCAATTTGTAAAGGAACATCCCCTGGGCGAGAAAGCTTTCTTTGATCGCTGTGCCTACAAAGTGTGTCTTCATCATTGGTGCCAAATATTTTCCCATTAAATGTGGTTCAAGAAATCTGAGCAGTTAAACTTTTAAAGACTGCTTTTTGTGTACTTGGGTACTCTTTACTTCACCTTCATCAATAGGAGAAGACTTATCCACAAACTACAGGCCTATGGAATTACAAACAGTGCACTTTTTTGGTTCACTGATCACCTGTAGGATCGCTCCCATGTGACTAGAGTGAATAATGTGTCCTCAAATCCGTTTGATAGTGAGATAGAGGTGCCGCAGGGCAGTGTTCTGAGCCCCCTTTTGTTTGTGCTATATGTGACCTAGACCGAGTTTTAAATTATACATTTCTAAGTTTGTTTGTGGACGATATGTTGATCTGTGTTTGCGGGAAGGATTTTAATCAGGTAGTAGATACTACGAAATCAAAACTTGACATCCTTTATAACTCGTTGTGTGTAAATAGGCTTAGGTTAAAAAAAAAAGACAAAGTACATGGTTTTTTGGCTCTAAGCAGAATTGTAATAGATTTCTAGAAAATAATTATTGGAATAAGATAGATATCTAATAGCCTATTTGAAAATGCATCTAGTAATATTTAGGGGTAGTCTTGGATTCTCAGCTTAATTTTTCGTTACATGTAGATCATATTAGAAAAAAAATTGGAAAAGATAGAATTTTTTAGGAGAATAGCTGAGATTCTTAGTCACTGGAGTCGTGTTCTTATATATAATACCATTATATATCTGCATTTCAATTACGGTTTTTCATTGTTGATATCAGGTAAAAAGGCTGATATACAAAGACTCCAGTTGCTACGAAATAAAGCTATGCGCATTATATTGTTCTGTACACATTATACTCCCATTAATTTGATGCTAAAGCCACTTAGATGGCTTTCAATACAGCAAAGCATAGAGATGTCCAATGTACTATTTATTTTTAAAACAAAAAATCAATTATTGCCCGAATAAGCTGGTTTGAAGGTGATTCATGTTTATCCCACCGGGAATTCATAATTAATGTTTTATTAAGGACTTTAATATATAAACAATGTAAGTCATATTCAAAATGCGAATTGACGTTATAATTTTTTTATTCACTATCCACTTTTATTCACGGAGTAAAAAACAACATTTTAATATTACTCCAAGAGTTATTTTTAGTTACTTAGTATTCGAAAAAGTTGTTTGCAGTTTTTTTTAACTGAAAACATAAAACTTTAAATATATATTATATAATTGTATTTTTCCAATTTACTACAATTCAGGATTTTTTCACAGTGTAAAAAAGTAATATTTTTCTAGCGAGTTTGAATTTTTTAAATTAAAAAGTAAGTTTTATGGACCAATATTGTTTGGCACGAAACATGATTTGACAATTTTAAATATATATACATATATACATTTTTAAATACTAATAAATGAGATCTGTGAATCATCTTATATTTAAATAAAGATAAAACATTAATCGACTGATTATAATTAATTTATTAGTTGATTCTTATTAAATGGTGATGCTTTTAGGTTGTATCTATGTTAATGTAGTCCAATTACTTTTCGATATTTAAGTAATATTTATAAGTACTTATTTATGGAGTTGTAGTCGATCTAATCTCTTGATACATCAGTTTATCACAATAGCTATATTAGCAACTTCTGATTGAAAAATAGCAAAAATAATTATGGTTTCTGGTGATTAATTGTAACTTATAATATACAAGAAAGTTATTTTAAGAACATGTATAACTTTACAAGTTTGATAGGCAATAACACAAAACTTTGATATGAAAAAATTTGGCATTTAAGATAAAATAAATGAATTATTTCAAAGGGAAATAATACAAGTGAACATAAAATGATCAGTTGAAAATAAGGGATGAATCAAACCAGAAGTTGCCCGAAACAGCACACTACTCTCGATGCTTATTTTCTATCTTATATACTTGTTCTTTAGTTTTAAGGGTTGTATAGGTTGATGTGTTTTATCAATTGAATTGTTTAATTTTCGAGTAAATATAGTTTTACTCGGATGTTGTTTATTTCACTATCCTAAATCCGAATTTTTTCAAAAATTATTTACTTCATTATAGCGAATAAACTACAGTATATATTTTGAAGAGTACATTTATATCAATTTAATTTGATTGTCAATTATGTAATAATGATAATAATGGCTATAAGCGATTGAAAGTTTTGAACATTGGCTGTTGGCCTGGAGCAATATTATATGTACCGATACATAAATTAGTATTAATATATGCCGAACTCATATTAAATAAAGACTTATCCAAAGTGGTAAGAGTTTTGATTTCAGTTTTTAAACACCTTATTTCTTATCTCCCCCTCTTTTGCAAAAATAATGAAATTTAATAAAATAAAAATATTTAATTTTATTATTAATCTCCAAATAACAAAGACATTTTAATCAATAATTTGATAAATACATGTTTCTGGTGCATTAAAGCATAAAATTGCAGAAAATGTTTAATTGTCTTCTTTCTATAAAAAGAAAAAATACATGAAATAACTATACCTACCTACTATTGGAACTAAATTTAATTTTTATCTATATTTCTCTATAAACATTGCAAGTTTAAACATTGTGATACCTTACTTTTTGACTAATAATAGGAAACGAATAATCAATTTTTATAAATATAATTTTTTTATAGTTTAATAATATGTTTTTAGTGTTCCAAATTTTGAATGCGTTAAAATATCCAGTTTATATTGTAAAATTTCACTTATATCAAGTCAAAACGTTTTACATTTAGCAAATAGGATTTTATTATTGTTTATTATTTTCCCATTTTTTAATGGCATATGCAAATCTATTTTCTTCGACTACTGCATCAATTCAATTAGGTCTATATGAATAATAGAAACTAGCAAAGAAATTGACACAAAAATCAATGTGTTAAAAATGCTAAAAACCATTTTCTCAAACATAAAATAAATTCAATTGAAAAGTCAAGGCTGGGGAAGCAGTATTGGAAATTTCATTTTGTGTGTAAAAATTAAACTGATAAAACCGGTTCTAGCCACTTAGCCTTGGCTGAAGATCATTTCTTGGAAATCTACCGCTCCACGAATATAATTTTGTATTCCCCTTTCTACCCCTTCCTTTTCGTATGTAGGGTAAACATTGCACGTGTTTTCATTCATAAATACTGTTTTTGGTGCCAGCCACTGGGGGCAGCACCTCTCCACAGGCCCCGTTGAACGACTTTCTTCTTATAAAGACAATGAAATAAGTATTTAAATGTGCAAAATTTCACGCTATCTACTGCTGATTTAGTACTAATGAGTCTAGTACGCTTTTGAACTTTTTTTGTGAAGGAACACTTGGTCGAGGCGCATGGGCCACGGCCATGTCACTTTTCCACGGTCATTGGGTAGAACCAGTCGGTAGCTCGCATCTGAAATGCTCAAAATCCCATCTTAATGAGATTTTAAGCTAAGGCTATACAAATAGGCTCTTGCATATCTTATATTTGTTTGCCTGTCTGTATTTTTGGTGGATTAGTAGCAAGAAACCTAATTTCTTCGTTGAAGGATTTTGGTCTGCCAGACTGAGAAAGTCACATGGAATAGAGGTTAAACATTCCTATAAAACCTCCGTTAGAACACCTTGAATTGAGGTCAATATTTAACAGTATTTAAAGAATGTATTCATGAATTTAATGTTCCTAATGGAAAAAACTTATATTTTCTCTTAAAAGAGTCTATAACGACTAAATACCATTAAATTATGTTATCTTCTAGTTGCAAAGTGGTTTGAATATCTCTAATTAAACTTAAAATGTTATCTTTAATCTTAATGTTGCTATTCGTACTGTACTGGGATTCGTTACATTGTTCAAAATGCCTGTGTAGTCACATTTGGGCCACTCCACCAAACTTAATTGCAAAGATTTAGAGGAATTTACTCTTTATAAAATGATATTCTCATTTTGCGGGTTATCAATGTCTTATATTATTATATTATATATTTTTGATATTATTGCAAGATTAAATTAAGGGGTGAGTGGTTTTATAGGATTATTTAATTTTTCTTTATTGTTCTTATTATTTTAATATTATTTCATATCAACTATAACCTTACTCTCTGCTACTAAACAGAGGAAGAGTGTGGCAGTATTGTCCACTGACTTTTTAAAGGATGATTTATATTAGAACGTATCTTGTGCAAAACGTCTATGGGACGGGACACGTCGAGCCATAATTACCTTTGTTTAACCACTTATATAAGAAAAAAATTTTGTCCAGTATATGGCAGCCTCCCCAAACACAAAAAATTTCTGCGGAAATGCATCAGATTAGCCTCATTGTTCCAACTTTAGAATAACTGAAATCAGTTACATGAAAACATGTTTCTGCTTTACATTATAGACATTTTTCTAAACATAAAGACGCAAAGAACTTTTTGCAGAAATATGTCATTTCAATTTTTTGATAAAATATTGTAATTTTGCAAAATCAAATTCCATCATAATTCTAGGATCGATATTTTTCTTTCTTAGGGTCAAATTTAAACCATTTTACACAGCTTTCATTTATAATTCAAAACCTTCAGATTCATTAATACTCTAGTTAAAATAAAACATGGAATAAAATAAATTATCTCGTTTTTGCATGATAATACCGCTAAATCCCAACTAACTAACCCAAACTAGATACGTCGCGATATAACTGTCTCATCTAAAGGTGAGTAGATTCATTAATACTTTAGTTAAAATAAAACATGCAATGGAATAAATTATCTCGTTTTTGCATGATAACACCGCTAAATCCCAACTAACTAACTCAAACTAGATATGTCGCGATATAACTGTGTCTCATCTAAAGGTGAGTGTATTGCCAATACTGGTTCAGAAGCAAGTAGCTCCGTTATTGTATTAAAGCTGTGTTCGTCCAGCCACACATTTAAAATTGATGTTTTTTTTTTTCATTAAATTATAAAGTGCAAGTCAATGAGTGCAAAATTGTGAGCACATTTTTACAAATAGGATGCTAGTCCAACGAAACTATGCAGTTCATGTGTATTAGTTGCAATGCGTAATTTTTAATATAGCTTTGATAAGCTCATCACTTCATGCAAAATATTCACCATCAATAGAATAGCCCAGGAAAGTAACTCTCGTGTTTAAAAAGAAACATTTATCAATCTTAAACTAAGGTTATTTTGGACAAGCAATTTAGATGCTTTCAGAGGTATTTAGATACATAAACAATTGACTTACCTACTAACTATAACTCCCGCTTTTTCTAAAGCGTTGATTTTATCTTGAGCTCCACCTTTGCCACCTGAGATTATGGCTCCTGCATGTCCCATTCTACGGCCGGGAGGAGCTGATATTCCAGCAATAAATGATACAACGGGCTTAGCATTAGGACCCTACAAATAAATCATCATTGCACCATTTGCAACTTATTATCAAAAAGCTACTATGACAATAAGATGATGTAATAAGGCATATATTGGTATAATTGTAAGGACAAATTAATACTATTAACGTTTCGGTTTTTTTTCCTTAAATGCCTGTTAGTAGGAACAACTTGGTAATTTTGCTTGTATGACTCTTATATTATCAAACTTACTGAGTTATGCTTATTCAAGTATTCAGCAGCTTGTTCTTCCGCCACACCACCAATTTCACCGATCAGAATGATGCCCTTAGTTTCAGGATCTTTAAGAAAAACTTCAAGGCAATCGATGAAGTCTGTTCCATTGAAGGGATCACCTCCTATACCAACACACAAAGTTTGACCCAAACCTAAAAATTTCCCACTTTAGCAACTTCCTCATATTTATTACAAGCATGATTTTCGGAAATTGAAAGTAATACCTATTTTAATGCTCTTAGCAATAAAATCAATATGTCTAGACTTTTATGATTTATTTTCATTATACGAAAAAATTTGATCTTTTACCTTAAATAGCTTTATTGTCATAAAATAAGACAACGCATAATATTGTCACGAATAGTTTAGGGGGTAGCGCGTTTTTTAAAAAGAATAACTTCTCAGAGTAGAGCCGCGTCGCGATTAGTACAATGACGGGGTTTCAATGCTTCCTTTAATCTACCACTGTATGTTCTATTCGTGAGGACACGCCTTGTTTAGCGTGTCGGGGGGTAACTGAGGCAGGCCGGGACCGAGTTACGTGGAGTAAGAAAAGATGATAAAGTAATCACGTTTAGTTTATAACAATAACAATGTATTAACGATAAAATTTTAACAATGATTACTAGTCAGAAAAATGAGATTCTATTATACCCGATTACTACGGTGCGCATGTTTTATCGATTTGAGGTACTGTTTATAGATCTTTGTTTACTGTCTTATAATTTATAGTTTTTCTTAAGAGTTGGGTTTTATTTAAGAGCACTAAAATATGTCACTAGACTTTTTAACTGACTATTTAGGCACTTGTCTGTCTCAGAACTCTGACAAACTTCTTGTCTTGACTTTACTATGGTGGTCGTGAAACCCCTGGTCCTAGCAGTCGTCAAGTGACTAACCGGTACCAAGTTTGGTAAGGAATAATGGAGTAGAACCTAAATCAGCTGTATAGCTAACTTTAAGAGCGGATAGAACCTGAAGGCAGTCGTCAAATGACTAACCTGGGAGCTGGAGGTGAGACAAAAGTCTCACGAACTGAAGGTTCGGTAGCGTATTTATATTAAAAAAGTGATGATCACGGCATGCTTAATGTTGAAAGTCGCTCCCGTTGATTGCTTGCGTTGTTTATAGTTTGATTTTAATGTTTATATAACAATCTCCAAGTTCAAGTTCACGGTGATATTTCTTTAGTAGCTTATGCATTTTAGTGGATTACACGGGCGCCGGGCAGGGCATAACTTAACACCTCCACCACTATTTGGTAGAATTGTAAATATTACTGAGACAATTTATAAAATGATGATATTATGATTATGATAAAGATCAACTTTCATGGGGTGGACGCATCCCATGCAGGCTGAATTATTCAATGCAAGTAAGATATCATTGCAATACAAGTATCAGTATTTTATAGAGTTGATGAATTGTGTCTAAACGTGGATTGACCAACGGCCAGTCAACGGTAAAGAATAGACATTTCAATTATACAAATTACTTAGAGGGGAATTCACATTCTACTTGTTCTCTGTTAATCTAGAATTAGAGATAAGATTTCAAAGACAATTTATAAAAATATATTTCTTTTTTTATTTCATGTACCAAGCACCAGTGGAGGTCCATATTAGTCTCTCCAGCAGGCTCTCACTTATGATACCCTCATACAGTTTAATGGTATGTCAATGCTAAGACATATAGACTGCAGTGGAGGCTAGAGGGAGTTACTAAGGAACAGCCTGGATCTAGAAAGTAACAAGACCACTGATGGAATTTTATATTGTATAAACTGTAATATTATATAGTATTATGCGACAAGTTTTTCGAATTGAGGTCTTTCTTTTTGAGCTATAGGGGTCGTATTAATATTGGGTACCAACATTTTAGAGGGCGAGAGCACGTGTAATCTACTAAAATGCATAAGCTACTAAAGAAATATCACCCTGTCGTAAGTTTGAACTTGAACTTGGAGATTGTTATATAAACATTAAAAGCAAACTATAAACAACGCGAGCAATCAACGGGAGCGACTTTCAACCTTAAGCATGCCAGGATCATCACTTTTTTAATATAAATACGCTATCGAACCTTCAGTTCGTGAGACTTTGGTCTCACCTCCAGCTCCCAGGTTAGTCATTTGACGACTGCCTTCGGGTTCTATCCGCTCTTAAAGTTAGCTATACAGCTGCTTTAGGTTCTACTCCATTATTCCTTACCAAACTTGGTACCGGTTAGTCACTTGACGACTGCTAGGACCAGGGGTTTCACAACCACCATAGTAAAGTCAAGACAAGAAGCTTGTCTGAGACAGACAAGGGTCTAGTCAGTTAAAAAGTTTAGTGAAATATTTTAGTGCTCTTAAATAAAACCCAACTCTTAAGAAAAACTATAAATTATAAGACAGTAAGACCTATAAACAGTACCTCAAATCGAGAAAACATGCGCACCATAGTAATCGGGTATAACAGAATCTCATTTTTCTGACCAGTAATCATTGTTAAAGTTTTATCGTTAATACATTGTTATTGTTATAAACTAAACGTGCTTACTTTATCATCTCTTCTTACCCCACGTAACGCGGTCCCGGCCTGCCTCAGGTACCTCCCGGCACGTTAAACAAGGCGTGTCCTCACGAATAGAACATACAGTGGTAGATTAAAGGAAGCATTGAGAGCCCGTCATTGTACTAATCGCGACGCGACTCTTCTCTGAGAAGTTATTCTTTAAAAAAATGCGCTACCTCCTAAACTATTCGTGACAATATTAACAAATATTCCATATCTAAATTTTATTTAATTATTTGAAATTAATCAGAACGGCTAGGACTACTACTTTAGAATGTCATTTTAAGGATTAATATGAACATGAACTAACCATAATAAGGCAACAACTATAAGTTGTAGCAGTAATATAAACATAAGAAATAATATCAAGCATACACAACAAGCTAAAATAAAATTAGGACAATACATAACACTAACAATGAAATAAGATAAAAACTCAAACCAGGGCAATATTAGGCAAAGATAGCACATTAAAACTGATCGTCGCAGATTCTGGCAAAGATTAGTATGTTTTTTTACTTCATTTCGAAATGCTTCCTCTAAAGAAACATTCCAAATTTTTAAGGGCAAATGATTAACATCTTTTTAGCATTGTAAATTATTGAGTTTCTGTGATATATTTGTTACGTTCTTTATAAACAAATGGAATTCATTCCCCATTTATGTATTTTCTAATGCGCATGTGTCCGCATATATGGAGTAGGGCAATTGAGAACTATGAAGTCTCGAGCGATTGCGTTGGATATTTTTAAGGCACTTTCTCAGTGTATCTTTCTGTTCGCCTTCAAGTTTAGCTAGCTTTGTTTCTCTTTACGGCTGATGCAACACATTATTATAGGTTTAGTTTATCATGTACTTCCATCCCTGAAAAAAATCAGCTTGTGACAAAAAAGTGGGAGGTAAATCGTTTTTTAGAGCGAATATTTTAATACATACGCTTTATTACCAAAGTTTACTAAAATATTTATTCTGTAAACTTTGCTATTACTCTATTATTATTACGGTTGACTCGAGTTGAGCGGTGAAATTCTTTTTATTTCTTTAACGCTTGTCCGGCTATTAATTAGCTGTATAAACTTGTGAGTGTATATAATATTGTATAGTGATTTATATTTTTATTTATATACTATTATTCTACTGCCATGGCCAGTAGTTCGGGTTCTGACAATAATTGCTATGAAGGCATAAATTCAGTTGAAAATATTATTAAAAATAACTTTTCCTTATTGGATCTAAATAAAAATATTGAAATGAAGAGGTTAGGGAGACCGATGACGGTTTTAAAATTAGACCGAACCTTTGCGATGAAGAAGGATGGTCGGTCTTTTACCAGACTTTTAACCCCGAAATTTGCGCTCGAAACAATTGAACATGTAATGTAAGGAACTCCACAAACAGGCGAATGGAATTTCACTTTAAAAACTAGGAAACGGCAAAGTCGAGGTGCTAACCACCGACAAAAATATGGACAATGGTTCTTTTTGCCATCAAATCGATATATTTTTTTAACCATTTCGAACTTCTCACTTTTTGAACTTTATTAATTTCTAGTTACAATAAACTGTTTTAATAGTTTACTCTTCTGGAATTTAACAGAAAATTGCAACGGATTTAATAATAAATATATACAGTGCTTGAGGATAACCACCATTTTAAAATTTTAATTTTTCAACCGGTTTTAATGAACTTAATCCAAGCTGCCACTTATAAAGCCTATAATTGTGTTTCTTTGAGAGCACATGTGTACAGGGCAATCACATTTATAATCCCAAATTTCAAAAAGTGCTATTAGGGATTTGAAAATAAAAACTGATACCAAATACTTGTTTAAAATAGTCTGAAACCCAAGTGTGTCAATTTTTTTTTATAATTTTGAACTTGAGGAGTCTTATTGCAAAAATTTCATATTTATTTTCAACAAATTAATGATAAATTTTGGTTAAGATTGATCAGAAATCAATAGGTATAGTAATTTCCGTCATCATAACCAAAATTTGTCATTAAATTTAGAAATTATTTTTTAGGACACCCTGTAATTTAGAACAACAAAGATGGTACACTAGGGTTTTAGATCATTCTAAAAAAGAATTTCGTCAGTTTTTTTAAATACTTCATAGTATAGGTACTTTTTTGAAAATTGGTCATTATATGCAAGATAAAGCCAGTTTTGATTAGCTATAAGCCAAAATTGGTTAAAAATAAAATTTTTAGAAGGGTTATTAGTCCTTAAGAGGAGCACACTGTATACAATAAATAAATTCAAATCATCAAAAAGTTTTATAACCTCATATGATAGTTCTTAAAAAGTTAGGATCGGAAAATACAATCTGTTTTTCTATATTTTCAACCTGCCGAGATATTCGGCTTTAAATTTGTTTTTTTTTTTCGTTTTTCAGATGTCAATAGCTAGAAAACAGTTGAAAATCGGTATAGCATATTGACATAATTTTGATTTATAATCATTCGACATGATTCGATAAACACAAAAATGTAAAAATGCCCCATTTATAATTATTCCGAAGTTGTGGTCTGTGCAGCACTTTTGAGACCCAGAGTACAAATAAATCTTAAATAATTTAAAAAATCACCAATACCAAGGAAATTTTGTATTTTTATCTTTTTTTGTAATACTTATAGTTTCCTAGATTATATATAGGTGCTACCTATTTCCTCTCTAAAATATAACCATCATCATCTAAAGATATTTAGTATTAGATTCGATATTAGAATATCTTTAGAGGCTGATATAATGTTGATTTTCAAGAAAACGTTTGATGATGCGTGAAATATTTTTTTAATAATAAGAAAAATATTATCTATCATTAAAAAATATAACGTTAATTTAAAAACCTACAATTTATCATGCATGCACTTTAGTGCACATCAATCGAATAATTAAAGTGAAAAGAATGCCTTTAGAACAGCACGCCACTGGTACATAAAATGAAATGGAAGCGACGAACCACGTACAACGTTGCCATTTTTTCTAACTATCCTTTTCTATCTTATGCATCAACTGCCCACATATGTCTGATTGTAAACAAATGTGAATTATGAATGAAATTTCAGATAACGTTATGTCCCCCTTCCTAGATCTGTGATTAAGACCACTCAATTTAGGTATCTTCTTTTGATGTTTGAAAACATAACAAGCACACTATAAAATATATATTTTAATAATACACACTAAAGCATAATAAAATGACTTCAGGATGTGAGTCAACCAGATCATTGCGTTTTAAAATGGCATATATGCTAGAGGAGAGTTTACCATTAATCGAATCAATATGATCACTCCATGAGAGATCAACCAGGAGCCCAATAAGCTGACACATTCTTCTTGAATGAGGCTAGAACCCCTATCCCTAATGAGCACGCAGCGGTCTCATCTCTCTCTCCCTCTGGTCTTAGAATTAACTTACCAACTTGCGTAGTTTGATGGACAGCTTCGTAAGTCAATGTACCCGACCGTGAAACGACACCAACAACGCCCTTTTGGTGAATGTGACCAGGCATAATGCCAATTTTACATTGTTCTGGAGCAATGATTCCTGGACAATTGGGACCAATAAGTCGCGATTTGCTTTGTCTTAGAAGTTTATGTTTTACCCTAACCATGTCATGTTGTGGAATACCTGCAACAAAAAAGTAGCCATTCTCTTGTAGTTTTCAATGTATGTGTACTCTAAGATTCAAATGTCTAGATATTGCAATTGTAAATTGAGTATGTAATGGTGCACACCTGAAACATTTAGGACTAACACTAAGGAGCTAAACATGCCTAAACTTCTTTTATCCTCAAAAGTGTTAACTAAAGATAATCAAAATTAAAAATCAGCAAAAACTAATAGTGATTATTAAAAGTGCAATTCAAGATAGTGCTAATCTAATATAAATAATAATAATGACATACCACATTGATTATTTTATTTAATTTTAACATAATAACTTTTTTTAATATTTGTTTGCTTTTTGAGGTTATTAGAACACCCTAGCGAAACTTATCAATTTTTGTATATGTAACAAAAAATATTTTATTTCAATTTTGAGGGAAGAACAATTAAGACGTTTTTATTTTGAAACAATGTAATACATACCCTCAGTAATGCATACAATAAGTGGCACCTCTGCATCTATAGCTTCATTAATTGCAGCAGCTGCAGCTGGAGGAGGCACATATATTACTGTCGCATCGGCACCAGTAGAGGCACGTGCCTAGATATTAAAAAACGCATCGATTAATCTTTCTGAATTACACACGTACTACTCAATCTGCTTAAAAGTAAACTTTTTCTTTTCGGATGCCTTGGCACCAGAGTTTACTTTCAAAGTGTACAATCAATTATTCAATATGGTATTATGTTTTGGGGTTTCTTCAAAAATTCTACACAATAAAACATTATTTAGATGTCAAAAACGTATTGTTTATTGACGTTTTCACCTAGATCCAAAAACTTCTTTATGTGAGGTGGGGTCATGATGGTTATGATTTTTGGCATTAGTCAGCTTTGTCAAGAAGTACCCATACTTCCAGGTTTTGATTATGGCGTTGCTCCTAGGCAATTGCCAGCTGATATACCCATACTTATTTTTAACAAACTCGACAGTAAGTCTGATCCGATGTTAATTGTTACTAGGATCAGAAACGAGCTTAGTATTCCACTTCATAGTACATTATTTGAGCATGATCCTTTGTATATCAAATATTATAAAATGCTGCCCGTTAATTTTCAGCAAACATCTTTAAACAAATATGTCACCCAATTTTTACTAAATAAGCACGATTTCAGCTGTTAAATATTTTAAAATATTGCATTGTCATTAAAACTATTCAATCGAGCCAAAGACAATGACCTATGGGATCAATACAAAACTACTGCGACAAACTACCACAAAACGAATATGAACCCTAAAAGGAATTCGTAGGAAACCTTCTGTAGGAGCATAATAGATACACTTAGCAGTGTTTCATAGAATGGTCTCTAGAAAACCCGTTCAGGAATTCGGATCGCTAACCCAAACAAATGCACTGACTATATCGGTCATAATTCCGATCATAACATATGGAGCAGTAGCTTGGTACTCTAAGAGTTTACAGGGCTCCGCGGGAATCAAACTATCCACCTTGCAGACAAGCGTGTCTGGTAATTAGAGCCGTTTTCCGCACTACACTCACATCAGCGCTGCTTATTAAAACTAGCGACAATCATACCTATGACGTCCTCCTACCAGAGAGACGAATGGGCGAGAGAATCAGAACGTCTGAGAACAACAGACAATAGTTGGTTCACTGACGACTCCAAGACCAGCGATTGTACAGGAGCCGCTGCATAGAATAAAAATGGTAAGATGCAGCTTAAGTGCTGCGTGGGAAAAATGCAACCATTTTTCAGACTGAAGTTCATGCCATTGAAATGACTCATTGATAGAAACTGGAAAGGCAGATCAACCAGAATATTATCCGGTCGAAGAAACGAAATGCCGTTTGTGTTTGGAGGACGAAGAAACAATGGAACATGTTTAATGCTTCTGCCCAGCAACGAAAAGAACCAGCCAAAGTGTTTGGAAACCATCAAATAACACTTATGGGTTTATCCTCCCCAGGAAACTAATCAATTTCCTGAAGAGAATCGAGCCTCTGAACTAGTGGGAACCACCATTGTGAACCACAATAGACCAATTCTCGCAGTGGAGGGCCATCTGGGTCCACTCACGTACACCAAATACGAAATGTCATTAAATTTAGACACATTGCTGAATGAAAAATGCTGTCTTATGTGTATTTCTATTTTGTATCTGAAGATCCATATTGTATTAGACAAGATTATTAGTAAACTTTGGTATTGGTTAATACTTTGTCAATATTTATTGTATTTTGTTCATTTTAACCAAACCTTTTTGCCATTGTTCTGCCAATTTATTATTATTGGTTGTTTGGCAATAAATAATATGTCCCTATGGTCTAAATATGGTTTACTTTTTGATTGAAGTAACAGCCATAAAGAAAATTTTCCTTTTTCTATTATTTATTCAATATGCTCTTCTTACAGGCATTAGTTTAGCACCCAATCATGCTTTACTCTGAGTAACAGTGAAACAAAAATGTTAAAAATTTATAATATTGTTGTTAACCTAATTTGCACAAGTATTTCTTCTATTCTCATGGAAAATTCATATTTGATGGCATAACATGTGTACATATTTAATAAAATCGTTTTATGCTGTGAACAACACTACTTTAAATGAAAACAAATATGTATTATTAGCTGTCTTTTCGTGCTAGGATTTTAATTTTAGTATGACTGAGAGTGTACGCAAGGGCATTGATGAATCTACTAACCATTTCCTACCCTGACGGGTGAATATCCTAGTTATAAATGAAATGATCGTTCTAGAGATATTGGCCCAAATTGCAACTAAATAGCTGAGTAGCCTCCGTAATCCGGGACCTCAGTACCTGCCAGGGGCGTCTGGCTAACTAACAACAACCTCTTCAGTTTTAAA
The DNA here is from genome assembly GCA_016904865.1 of Pissodes strobi. Lineage (NCBI taxonomy): Eukaryota > Metazoa > Arthropoda > Insecta > Coleoptera > Curculionidae > Pissodes > Pissodes strobi. The sequence continues at coordinate 3,586 of MU189215.1, read as the reverse complement.
TGTATGTTTAAAGTGTGGAACTACGAATTGTGGCACGGGAGACAGTAATTTAATTAATTATTATACTAATAAAGGTTATACAGCATAATCCGGTTTAGGAATTTAGATCGAGGGTTTCACTGCCGTACTCTTTCCCCTTGTGAATTCCAGGCTGAATCCAGCACGTTTTCTCTAATAAATTAGATGTATTAGGAATCTGTTTTAATTTACATGACGCACATTTTCCCTCAAATTTCCCTAAAAGTAAAATTGTGCAAGATATAATAACACAACGTAGGTATTGGTTTTCTTTTTAATCTATTTTGACGGTCATTGGCAAAATAAAGACAAAGCACAACTTATCTCATTCAACTATGTTGAACGGACCCGGGTATGTTATACTACAATATGGCATCTGTTTTTTGGATGTTGTTCGGATCAACTGTTTAATAGTTTCTTTGTGCTGCATAATAGGGCTCTAAAATATATTTGCAAGGCCTGCATTCATGACTCTTGTAGACCTTTTTTTCATCTCAGAAGGTTTGTACATTTAAAATGATTTTTGTATTTTTATTTTGGAGTCTGTGTGTCTGATGCACAGGAAGTTTAAGGACGAGATTCACTATCTCTGCATACGACTCGTCTATTAGATGATATTCTCTGCAGATTCCACTTACTAAAGTCCATTCAAGGCTATTGCGCTGTTACGTCAGAATTTCTGACGTCAAAAGAAAAGATCCGTACGTCTTAGATAGACTCGTACGTTATTTTTTACACTAGCCAAAAGATGTCTCTGTACCTGTTTCCTATTCTATTCCGGAGCACGTTCCGTTTTTATCAATTTTACATACTTATGACAATATTAGCCGAGTTCGTTTTTGTCATCTTTTTCCTCGACTTGCTCTGAAAATTTGACAGTCACGAGTTATGCGTATTTAAAAGGAAAACTCAAGTCACATGCCTGTCAAAATGTTGGAGCAAATCGAGGAAATAGATGACAAAAACGAACGCGGCTATTGTTTTAAACGTCTGGGCATCTGAATAATACTTTTGACAGTTCGTTTAATTTAAAATAATAATATGCTTTTTATCGTCTAAAATCCGTTTAAAAACGATTTTAAATCAAATCAAATCATTTATTTATGTTAAATACCAAAAGGTTTACACAAGTCAAAATATCAGTAAGAAATAACTACTTATCCTTAAAACATTAAAATATACATTAAACATTTAAGCCTAACAAATTTAAAATACACTAAGCAATCCACACTCACAAACATGTAAAAAGTATTTAAAATACGCATAATAAAATATATAGGACACTATACATCATCATTCAACAAACAGAATGAATCAGTCACCACTGAAAGATATATTTTCTGTGAGAAACTGTATGTGGTCATATAAGGGATTTTTTAAGAGCACCTGTCGGATCCTGCTCTTGAACACTCTGCCAGTTAAAGCCCTCAGGGTATTTTTTCAATAATTCAATAATTTATTTCATGTTAGTTACAACCATGTATCACATACGTCACAATTTAAAAAAAATATACACTTAATGAACTATCAAACACTCACAATATATATGTTAATGTGTGTACAGACCACACGCATTAAAAAGAAGCTATTAAAAAAAACACTTAAATAAAACATTATGTCTCTGTCACTATACAATAAGAATTTCAATTAAAATCATGCTTTAAAAACTCGTCAAATGAGTAAAAGGCATTCCCAAGCAATATTTTCCTAACTTTATCCCTAAACTGCTTGTAGGGTAGATTTCTTGTTTCAATAGGGAGAACATTAAAAAATTTTACTGCCCAGTAACCTGGACCACTCTGACATCTCTTCAATCGCCAGTACAATGGCACTATATTACCCCTATTTCTTGTTTCATAGTTATGAACATCCTCGTGCGTCGCAAACATATGAACATTTTTCTTTACGTAGAGAAGGTTCTCCAAGATATATAAAGATGGCAAAATTGTATATAATACCGCCCTGGCGGTAGAATTGGTTTGCGCATTTCCGTCTCATTTGCCGAGATTTGTCCTCATATCGCCGCGTAAGATGTTTACACATCAAAAATAAATTTTTACTAGAGATATAATTTTTTAGTATTATCAAATAAATAGAAAATAAATATTACTTACAGCATCTTTTTCACATGTGAAATAATGCACTAATTTTAAAATTAAAGCTTGCTCTTTCTCACTGAACCGGTGGGGCATCTCAAAACGATTTTTATTAGCAATTATTAGCGTAAAACACAAACCAACTACCAATAAATCAATAAATGAATTAAATCTGTTATTTTCGTTATGATATTCTGACATTGACGCAAATCGATGTCAAAGATTCCAATTTGACGGACCAATTTAGTACATACATTCATTGCACAAACGAAGATGGAATGATATGACGTAACAGCGCAATAGACTTGAACGGACTTTACCCAGACAAAGAAACCTTTGTTCTATAATAGCAAGCATATATTTAATCATCTTCCATTGAGTATTAGGCAGATACGTAACAAACTTCAGTGACTGAAGTCGCTGCTCATTGGACGACTGTTATATGGTGTCTCGAATTTTCTCGAGAATTTTGATACGTCTTTGTTCCTTTTTTTGTTTTTTATTTTTTTTTGTTTGCTAGGACTTTGTACTTTGACTTCTATATTTTACCTTGACTTTTGGCCTGAATCAATTATTATAGCAATTGATAGGGTAAATACATATGCACGTGTTTATGTGTTTATTTACTAATGTTTGTCTTTGTTTAATATTTTTTTAACCAGTATACATTCTTGTTACATTTTTTTAGGAGTTTGGAAATTATCAGGTGCTGTTTCTTGTATTTGATGGTTCTGCATTGTAGTATTAATGAGCTTTGTCACCATGTACACTGTATTTTGAGCAATAAACGATGTTTTGAGCGTTAGACCCCCCCCCCCCCCCCTAAAATTACACCTCTAGTGGATCTCTCTTTAGTTTAAATTATATAAAACCATACAATTTATCACGTTCTATTTTATTTACGCACCTCCTTAACTGAATTAAAAACAGGAAGATCCAAATGTGTTTTGCCTCCCTTGCCAGGGGATACTCCACCAACCACCTTAGTTCCATATTCAATAGCTTGCTTGCTGTGAAAAGTTCCCTGTTTACCTGTGAATCCTTGACAAATTATTTTGCTATTAGCGTTTAATTTTAAGTTCCATCTTGTTGAATCATAGCTGTTGAAACGCATACATTGACCAAATCTGACACCTTCTCCTGTAATAAAACCCACTAACAATATTTAAACCAAATCAAGTTATCTGATTTCTATCTAGTTGTAATTACATGTTGCTAATAAATTTTGGTCCATGTTTTATATACCTTTGTCTGTTATTTCCATATGTAAATCCAATAATGCATGTGTTACATTTACATAAATAAATAAGTCATTTGCATGAGCTTGTGACAAATTCTTAGAAAAAATTATGATAAAACATTGTCATTATAAAATATACATTTAACCAAGTTCGTGTTTGCAACCTACAGCAAAATACACTAAAACAGTTTTAGCCACAATACCGAAATAAAATTTTCGCTAACCACGCATC
>MU189214.1:25594-47410 GCA_016904865.1 Pissodes strobi | reverse complement strand
AGTATTTGCCACTGCGTCCAGAACCATTCGAGTGTCTGCTTTCTCGTGGAGCTTCTAAAGAGAAAATCGGTGTTGTTCGCTGGTCAGAGAAAATTTGTCTTTCATCTTTGAAGCCTTAAGCAATTAGCAGCTGAACGCCATCAAATATGCTGCGACATAAACTCAATCAAATTGGTCTTATTTTCTTCCAAAGAAAGGAAATTCTTCCAAATGAGGTAAGGGAACACTTGCATTTTCTATCACACCACGGATAGGGGCTGTGTTTTTCGAACGTCTCTTGCGGGTGGTAGACTTGACTGATTTGGGGTTATGCTCAAAGCAAATAACAAATGAAAGAAAGTAAGGAAAAAAACACATGATGACTATCTTACCTATCAAATACGATACGAATTTTTGAATATTGAGAGTTGTTGAAGGACACACCTTCAACAACTCTCGCATAGTTCCCGAAAGTGATGCATTTCGATGGCATACCGTCGTTGATTAGGTTGGAAGCCTCTGCACTCAAACATATATATGTGGGGCAAACAACAGCAGCTTTGAGAATCGTTGCTAGTGCAGATTTATTTCCACTCCTATGTTTCCATTTTCATCCGCCAAGGGAGGAGGCGCTGGCGAAAGTTCGTAATTCGTGCTTTAAAATTTCTAGGACGTCGATTGGTCGTCCAGCTTCATACTCCATAACCAATGCTTGAATAACATTTCTATCAGTTTGTTTGATTTTCTGCTTAGTAGTTTACTTCGTTGTAACTTTGGCAGATCATTCAATGTGAGAGGTCGATTCTTCGAAACTAATTCGTGGAACACGCTGCTTCTGCGTCTCTTCGAATTGTATAAGACGCGGAGACGCAAATTCAAGAACTTTCTAAACTGCGATACTTTAGCGGATATTTTAGCTTACAAATTCCTGCATGTGCAGTTTGGACTTCTCGTTCGCATCTTTCATGTCTTTACGGTCCAGTGATTGCTTTCAACTGGTTCGGTAGTGCAGTGGTCGGACACTGTGCTTGTGATACAGGCGGCCGGGATTCGATTCCCGTCGGTAGCAAGGCGTGTGTTTAAAATATTTTTTTAAGGTTATGTCTGTTCTTTTTTAATGTGGGTTAGTTTGGGCTAGTATCCCCAGGGCCAGCGAAGCGAGCGGAGGGCCATGCGTGAAGATAATAGTACTCTTTTAAATTTTGCCCTCCCTACATGATCATCTCTATTTATTTATTTTTTATTTATTTATTTAAGTATCAACAGCCACAAGCGCCAATTACAGATACACTTACTCATCTAGCACTACGACTATACCAAAAATAACTATACATTCATCGAACCAACAACTTATTTTCAATAATTGCTTTAAACTGTTTAAGACTAGTACAGTAAATATCTATGTCAGAAGCATACTCATTAAACAGATGACACATCCGATACATTCGGGAGCTCTTATATAAGTTCGTTCTCGGAGAATCAAGATAGAAAACTTTTTAGATCTTACATTCATCCTATTCACCACGAATGGCAGCTGTCCCAAAATATGGGTCCATCAATCTGACCTTTCAACAGCTTAAACAAGGTACATAAACATGTTTTAATTCTTCTATCTGCCGACGACATACGACTGAAGATTCCAAGTAAATATTTATTGTCACAGCCCTGATGAGGGTAATATCCAAAATCCTTATAAAAAATATACTTTAAAAATTTGCGCTGCACTCCCTCGATACATTTCACCCAAACATCGAACTGAGGCGACCATATAACACTGCCATACTCAAGCTTTGGCAACACCAAAGTATCAAACAATTTAAAATTTGTGTCAATGCCAAATTGCTTACCGATTCTGACAATAAAACCCATTGCTCCCTGGGCCTCGTGAATTTTAGTTACAATGTGCTCAACAAATGACAGACTGCAATCAAACACATCACCCAAGTCTTGTTGACCACCAACGCGTTTCAGTTGGTCACCATTAATAGTATACTGGTTGTCAACCACTAAATGGTTTAGTGTAAAGGACATACAAGAACATTTACTTACATTTAAATTAAATCCAATAACTGTACACCAATTTGCAACATTGCAGAAATCCGTTTGCAGTTTATTACAGTCGTCCTGAGAATCTATATCCAAAAATAATTTGAAATAATTCGCAAAAAGTAAAGCTTTTGAGTCTCTAATCACACCAACAATATCATTTATTGCTATCAAAAAAGTAGTGGGCCCAGGTTTGAACCTTGAGGCACCCCAGACGTAGATTTAAAAGTTAGGGATTTACAGCCCTTGATCTCCACATATTGTTCCCTATCGAACAAACATGACCTTATCAAATGGACAAAGTTAGGAGTTACCCCCATGTCAGACAACGCTTTTATGATTACACAGTGCCTAACTTTGTCAAAGGCTTTTTCCATATCAGTATAGATAACGTCTACTTATTTTTTTATTTTTAAAAGCCTCATGCACATACTATGTAAAAGTTACCAAGTTGGTAAATGTGGATTTTTTTGGCAGAAAGCCGTGCTGAAGAGTAGTTATAAATGGAGCAACTTTACTGTAAATTATATCAAATATTACTAGCTCAAAGATTTTAGACACTGCACAGACTATAGTGATTGGGCGATAATTTTTTATTTGCTGTCCAGAGCCACTTTTGTACACTGGAACTACTTTGGAGCTTTTTCATTGAACTTGATATTGTGAACTAATTAAAATCATTAATTAAATATCACCCTGACGTAAGTTTGAACTTGAACTTGAAAAATGTTATATAAACACTCACTGTTAATTATAAACAACTTGAGCGGTCGACGGGAGCGACTTTAATCCTTAATGATGCAGCCATCAGCATTTTGTAACATATAAATACGCAGGCAAACGCCAAGTTAATCAGACTTTCGGGTCTCTCAAACCGCTCAATGTAGTTGCTGGGCAGTACACAGGTACGTCCGCTTCTAGTTGTTCTATCCCACAACCCCCATAACTGAGAACACTTATACACAGGTATAAGGTTGTCAGGTCCTTACCTAACCTGGGTGAACGTATGCATAGGTATACGGCATTCGGGGCTACTAAAAGTATAAGAGAGAGTCGAATTTGTGAAGTATCAGAATTTCCAGTAAAGGGATAGTTTTTGGGGAGTTTTAAAAAGCAGTGAAAGTGCCTTAGCAATTTGTGATAACCTTAAAAGACTTACCTTATAATTATCAGAACAAATACCTAAATAAAAGACAACCCGCTCCCATAAACTTTATTAAATAAAATAATGACGTCGCTTGCTAGACAAACTTTGAACTAAGCCTCCCTCGAGAAGACATGCATTTCATATTAATTGAGTATAGTGTAAACTCTTAATTCATCTATAATCTTAAACACGCCTTTATTAGTATACAGTCTAACCGTTGTTAAGTTTGTTTGTAAATAAACTTGTTACTGTTTTTATCGATGTGTCTCCTTTATTATCTCTTCTCAACTTGACGTAGTGCGTTCCTAAATCTGAGTTACTCTCCTACACGCTAAGTAAGGCGTGTCGTCACAGATAAAAAATACAATTCGTGACAATATACTGATGTTTTGAGACTCAAATTAAAAATAAACTTCATTGGCTCGACCAAGCATTCACTACATCCCTTCAAAACATAAGCAGGCACCCCATCAGGCCGTATGGCTTTATTGCCTTTTATGGTCTTTATGGCATTTCTTATTTCATTCGAAGTAACTTCACTCTGACAGAAATTAGTCATTAAAGGAAAATTGCTACAGTCAACTCCCTCATCCTGAGCAAAAACTGATTTAAAAAAGAGGCAAAACCCTCTGTTACCCTCTCAGTACCAGTAAATAGCTCGTCATCATACGTCATTTCGGACATGATATCATGACTTTCTTTCTGATTTTTAAAAAATGGCCAAAAATACCTTGGGTTCAATTTCAAGCTACTTTCAACCCTTGGCAAATACTCGCTATGAGCTGTTTTTATTTTGAGTTTTATTTGACGCCTAACTGTTCTATATTTGCTTTTCCAAAACAACGATTTTAATCTCCTAGATTTATGCAAATAATTATGCTTAAGTTTAAGAAGTTCTATAATTTCTCTGGTAAACCATACTGGATATTTTTTGCCACTCTGGGTAGTCTGAGGAACACACTCATTAAAAATATTACAGATAACTTCATAGAATGCATCAACTGCCTCATCAACATCAATGATATTTACCAAAGATTCCTAGCTTTGATTTTTGAATAAATCATACATTTTAAGGAAATCCGCTTTCCTAAAGTTGTACTTACGAGTGAGAATGTGCCTGCAGTGCTCGACGGAACATATGCCAGGCACATGCACAGTTAGAGGAGGATGGTGTTTATCCACAGGCAACAATGGGTCATCGTCAATGTCAACAGAAACCTTATCTAAGGACGCAACAACAAAATCCAAAATTATATTATTTACATTCATAACACCATTGAGTTACAGAAAGCCATGAAATGAATAACAATATAATCAGTAATATCACAAACAAGATACAAGACGCCATCTCTGTATACACGGATGGATCAAAGACACCAGAAGGGGTTGGGTGTGCATTTTATATTAAAGACAATAATTATGGAGAATCCTTTAGAGTAAATTCCAATTCCTCCATTTTCACTGCGGAAGCTTATGCGATTATACAGGCACTTGATTACATAATTCTGAATAAAACTTCTTCGCACTTTCTGATATTCACCGATTCCATGTCCTGTATTCAGGCAATGAATAACAAAACTAAAAACCTTTATAAAAATCCTCTAATTTTTGACATCTTTCAAAAACTAGTATTACTGGCACATTATAATATTAAAGTATCCTTCATTTGGGTCAAAGGGCACGCCGGTATCCTAGGAAATAATATAGTGGACAACCTTGCTAAGGAAGCCATTAGCAAAGACATTACAATATTTGGTCTACAATATTATGATGCTATTTCACAGTTGAAAAATGAAGCCAAGAATAAATGGAAAGTTAAATATGCAGAGTATGCTGTCAATAATCCGAACTTCTATACCAGAACCAATAGACATCTCGTTTCTAATCCCAGTCTACAAGAAACCAATTTAAATCGATGTCACTACACTACATTTATAAGACTAATCTTCGGACATGGCAATGTTAGATATCTATTAAACAAAATGAATTTGGTTGACAGTCCTTTGTGCGTCTGTGACAACTCAAGTGTAGACGATCTAAATCATTGGCTTTTTAGTTGCCTATTTAATCAGCGTGCATCCAGGTTTTTGTTGGAAAAACTTGCAGAACTAAATAAGCTACCCATCAACGCATGCAACCTGATGACTTTGTCTAAGCAAGACAAAATAATTCACAACTTATTGGTTGGGTTTGTGAGAATGGTGGAGCGAAAGCTTTAGAGAACTGAGTACCTTTTGTCTTACCCTATGTTCCCTGTCCCATTTTACCGATTGGTCCATCTCTTTGTTTGTTATTTATAAAGTCGCCTAGATGGACCCCTATGGCGTGAAGCGTGTGTCCCAGTTCTATCCTATAATTTTGTCTCTTCTCAATTTTTATTTTGGTGTTATATTTGGTATGAATGATGGAATGTTTCATTTGAGTTTTAAATTTAAGTTATTGTAGTGGCTAAATGCACTCGATGCAAAGCCATAAACTAGACAAAAAAAAAACACCATTGAGTTGCTGTAAATTGTTAAACGCTGAAAACTCTTAAAGTCAACTAAAACCTCGTTTGATGCTATTTCATTCACTAAACCAGGAATATTAAAATCACCCAAAATTACATACCTACGGCTTTTTACACAAACAAGACAACACTATCAAAAAATCTGCTGTATACATAATTTCTACAATTAGGAATGAAATAGACCACTACAATGTACAAATCAATGACGTTACCCCGCAAAACATGAACACATATAGCTTCCAGGTCTCTCAAAAATACTAACCTCAGTGGCAGTGTGGTCGCCCTTAACAGCAAGAAGGACTCCACCTCCCTATTTTTTACCCGTTATAGAACTATCTCGGTCTTTCCTAAATATATGCCTATCACTAAAACAAAATTCGGATGAATATACAGAGGGATTCAACCAGGTTTCTGTTAAAGCTATTACATCACTATCACAGTTCAACACACTACATTTAAGAACTTCAAGTTTTGTCTTAATACGTCTACAATTTTGATACGAAATGACAAGGTTGTTCAAGTGTCCCCTGTCAGACTGAACTCCTGCAGAAAATCCTGCTCAACCTGATACAAAAATTCATCCCTGATTGAAATAACACCATCTGCAGCAACATTCGTGCGCATATCACCAGCATTATTGCCTTCAATAATAGATAAAATATTATGTTTATTTTCAATCAATCTGACGTGGATCAAGTTCTTGCTCAGAGGGGCATCGATACAATTCTTTATTAATTTTGCGATGCTAATATTTGCATGCTTTCGACCTTTACCATTACAAATATCCAAGAAATTAACCTTATTTGGAGAAAATCTGTCAATACTAAACAAACAGTTTGATAACTTATGGTTGAAATTAGCTGCAACATGACTGGCATCAGATGTTTCATCAAAACAAACTGCCGGTGCAGATAATTCAATCAAATTAGTATGAACACACGATTTCAACTTATTATAAACAAAAGATAAATTAGGGTTAGATTTATAATAAAAGTCATTAAATCCAGCATCCAGCCAACATAATCCGAGGCATAAAAGTTTTTGGTTAGCAAGTCAACATGTTTAATTACAGACTTGTATGAAGCATATGGCTTGATAATGGACTGGACACAAAAACCAGAACTATCAAGCTGACTTCTCAACGATGTCGCTAGCCCTTCGATAGCACAAAACCAGTACTCTTTTCCGGTCCTTTTCACATACAGAGGATGTGGTAACAGTTTCAACTTTAGAGGTGGGCAGCATCGGTTTCGTAACAACACTAACTTTTTTATTTTTATTTTCTCTCATTTTAAATAACTCAAAGTTGGCCCTCTTAAGATCGAGTGCGTACAGCTCATTTTCTTTATTCAACGTATCAATACTGTTAAGCATACTGCCCCCCATGACTTTGAGCTCAGCAAGCTCTTCCTTAAGGCTTTCTAATCATTATTTTGAACTTTCAAGTTCTTCAGTCAAGGTTGAATTGGATTTCAAAAGAAGAATAATTTGTTTGTTTATTTGGGATAATTGTTCCTTCTGTTCCAGAATTGTTTCCTCTAGGGTCCTTTCAGCGCTAAATACATCATCTCTAAAGTCCGTAGACCTTCGCTCCAATTGTTGTATAAACGTATCTTTATCCCGAACTTCAATTGAAAGTTTGCGAATTTCGCCTTGCAGCTCATTCGTTAAGTCTCATTCGTTGAGCCCTTGCCTTGTCATAACATTTAATCAGTTTTGGCATATTTGGGAGATCTTTCAATAGATTTTTGCAACCAGGGCAGTAAAATAACAGCTTTCTCTGCGACAAGGCAATAGCGTGTGACTCTAGACACGAGTGTAAAGAACCGATTGATCAATTGACCATGCATGTTTTCTTTAACTTACGCAGAAAATAAAATAAAAATGATGCAAATAAGGGAAAATAACAAAAAACCTTTTAATACTAGTTTTCAAATCTCCCCACTTTAAAAATATAAAGTGTGCATGCGGGTTTTTGAAAGCCAAAATATTCCGGCAGCTGTAGATGTTTTTGGCGAGACGCTGGTGCCTAGCTGCACCAGTGGCGTGACTTAGGCCAGCAAGTGCGCGTGCGCTCACTACTGACGGTCATTTAGGGACGTATTTGTATTTGTGCGCGTTATAACATATTTTCATTATGCCATCGCAGGAATAGCCAATGATCCACAAGATATTAGCCAACAAGTACATACACGAAAAATCATCGAAATTCGTATTCAGCAGATCCGAATTAGTAAAAATAGCTAATTTGGCAAAATGTTACCCAAAATGCCGCTAGAATGTACAAAATGACCTATCATGAAGAAAAGTGAACTAGGTATACGTAGTTGTTTCCGTCCTTGGAAACCCGTGCAATCATTAAAAGTCAAGTTAGCAGACACGGGTGGTTTCAAAGATACATGTCAAAATAACATAATCCTAAATTTCTACCGAAAAAGAACGAAACAAATACCTTAAAAAGCATAAAACTGCTAATAAGGAAGCAGAACCAAATACTGTTTGCATATGAACGACCTGGACCGACAAATGAAAATTGGTCATTCTTTAAATCGAATGTTACATAACTCAAAATTGAATGACTAATAATTTCATTTGTTACGTTTTGTCACACGAAAAACTGCTTGTCAAATTAAATCTGTGCTCTTGCAGGTTGTCTAGCTCTGATAGGTAGTTGGATGTGATGGATGGATAGAAACACTTAAGAGGTTAAAAATACCAGTTTAGCATCTGTTGGCTTCAGATTAAGTGTATAAAGTGGTAGGTGTTACTAGATCATTCAGGGTGCATGCTCGTGGGGACCGGGGTTACTATCTTCGTAAGTTAGTAATGCAACATAATGGGAGTAGATATGTTCTATATTGTTGTGGAGGATTCATGTTTACCTTGTAATTGATTGCCTATGGCTCCACAAATGATTACACTTGTTTTGAATTGGTATAGAGCCTCTTCGGCTCTACTAGGGGTTCGCGAGACTATGGTCTCGGTCTCGGTCTTGGCTCGGTCTCGGTCTCGGTCTCGAAAACGATAAATGGCTACCTTTGACCATATCCACTTATACAGTATATACCGTATACCTATACAGAGTGACCCAAAATTAGTTGACCAAGCATTAGCCCTGTAGTTATTGGTCAAAAATACCTTAAATTTTTTCTATAAACATATATCGGGAAACGCCCCCCTACGGGAGCTAGGGCGTCTTAAAGGTGGGCCCCTAAAGATGTTTTTTTCTAATTATTTCCAAAATTGTGTAAAATAGAGTTTTAAAATTTTGGAATTCTCCTAAGTAAGCTAAGTTTAATATTTAGCATTTGGAAATGGAATAAGAAATAGAAACTTTTAGTCAGGTCAGGTGCTTAACATTTTGGGAGTAAATCTAAAAAATTAACATCAACTTATTTGTGGGCTATTTTTTTATTTTCTCTTCAAATTTTGAATACGTAAAAGAGTGCCTCTTATTTCTTATCATTAGGACGCAGGGTTTTGAAAAAAACGGATTATAAATGTATTCCGACTGCCAAAAACGGGTGTAAATTGAATGCTATAGTTTATCAAATTTTGAAAATCTGTCATAGCTTTCTTCTGGAACAAGTGTTTCTACTATTTTATAATAATATAAAGTTTTGTAACGTCAAAAGGAATTTTTGGGAATTATCAAAAATTATAACCTTCATTTTACACCCGTTTTTGGCAGTCAGTATACTTTAAAATTCGTTTTTATCAAAAACGCTGCGTCCTAGCGAAACAAACTAAAAGGCAGTTTTTTGCGAAAAAAAATTTCAAATTTTCAAAATTTGAAGAAAAAAAAATATAAAAAGTTAGCCCAAAAAAAGGTAATTTTTAAATTCACCCCTAAAATGTTCACACCTGATTAAAAATTTTTATTTTTAATTCCATTTTTAAATTCAGAATATTAAAGTTAGTAGAATCCCAAAATTTTAAAACTCTATTTTACACCGTTTCGGAAATAATTAAAGAAAACCATATTCAGGGGTCCATTTTTAAGAGGCTCTACCTCCCTTCCCGATATATATTTATAAGAAAAATTTCAGTTATTTTTGACCGATAAATACATGGTTGATGTTTCATCCACTAATTTCACGACACCCTGTATACCGTTAAATTTTAAGAGTTTTAAAAATAAATTTTTCCATACAATACAAAATGTTTGAAAATGACATCACTTGGTATGGCCACAGCTTATACCGTACCGAATCAGTTATTTAACTCTACGTCGGCTCCTTTGATGTCGATGAAGCCAGATTTGACTTTTTCATGCTTTCCTCATTTTTCGCGCATGCCCTTCATACATTAAAAATGTTAGGTTTTAATGGCCAGCTGGAACTCAACAGAGACGGACTGGATTTAATTTAGTTTACATTTTTAGTAAATTAAATTAAACATGATATGTAAGTGAAATTGATAAAAAAAGATATCTGGTAAACGTGATCGAGAATGATCAGTCATTTATACATATCCATGAATATGGTGTTTATAAGTGTAAATAAATATATAAATATTTTGATATGAACATAGAATATCAATTTTTTCTACAGCCGCGCGCAAAATAACTAATTACTAAATTCAAATGAAATCGCAAAATCGACGAATGCCGTCGTGGATCCTTATTTTGCGCCTTAGCGCGAACATGGAAAAGAGAATTCTCACTTTTTCCGTCGAGTGTGCTATGAATGGTCATGGAAACAGAAGATAAATAAATGACAGTCGTGCGTTTCTTACAGTTTGTTGCTGGCATTCCTGTTCTTAACACAAAATATCCCCTTTTGTGGTTCAAGTTCTTAATATGCCAGAAGCCCGAATATAATAGCGGCATTCACACGTAGATTCAATCACGCATTCTTGGAACGTCCCATTCCAATCGCGAGTTCGGGAGATACGAGTGGAGCCTGACGCGCCAAGATCGTTGCAGTAGGGATAGACACGGTTTTATCCTTCATTCTTTCTCGCAGCTAAAAACTGCAATGGTGTATCCCGTGTGAACACCAAAACTGTTTTGTATCTCGCGTGATCAATGTGGCGTTTGGATTTTCAAGTAAATTTGAAATTTTTGGTAAGATTTGCTATTGGCGCGCCACGCTCCACTCCTCTCTCCCGAACTCGCGATTGGAGCGGGACGTTCCAAAAATGCGTGATTGAGTCTCCGTGTGAATGCCGCTAATATGTCAAAACATGGAAAAGAAAGTTCTCACTTTTTCCGTCTAGCGTGCTATGAATGGTCATGGAAACCGAAGATAAATAAATGACAGTCGTGCGTTTGTTAGTTTGTTGCTGGCACTCCTGTTCTAATATGCCCGGAGCAATGAATAAAGAATCTTCTTTATTCTTTGGCCCGAAGCTCGAACATAATATGTCATTTGCAAATTTCAGAATAAGTATAGAGGAAAATGTGCATTTAATTTTAAAAAATGCGGCTGTAGAAAAAGTTCTGTGTGTTTTCAAGCGCAAAGTAAGATTGCCGTTTTCGAAAGATTACTACGGGCAGAAATTTTATCAAAAATTTGATCGCGTCAAACGGCCTTAATAAATTGATTTTTCGTCACTCGAAGCCATTTGTATAGTTGTAGGTATGTGACATTGTTCACTACTTATTTCTAATTAAATTTACATACAATCTTTGTAATATTAGTGTGACGGTTCTAAATTGGTTGCCTTTATTATGGAATGCTAAGAGGCTAGACAAAACTACAAATTTATGTCTCAAGTTTAAAAAGTTAAACTTCCTGCAGAAGGGAGTCAAACAATTATCGACGTAGAATATTAATTTATCATGCAATGTGATATGAATGAACTATACTTTAATCTGAATACTTAATGTAAACATCTACTTATAACCTTTCATCTTTCGGAAAACTAAAATATCCTGAAGCTGGATTGGCTTTCTTGTACCCTTTGCAGACAAAACAACGTATGACCTTGGTTAACAATGAAAACACTTTAATGATTAAATGTCCAAAAAGTTAACACACTTAAATAAATAAATAATCGAGCACAAATAATAACACGCAAACAATCCAATCTAAGAACGTAACCTGCTGCTTCTTGTCAAAAAATCGAGAGTCCAACGCTGTGCGGTGTGTTCAGTTTCCGACTCAACCAGGTGCGGCATCCGTTTATGTCTCTTCGATTCGACAAATTGTCGTAATAGAAAAAGATAACACTACATTGGACACCAGACCGGTACTGTTATTCATAAATAAACGAAGTCGCCCTCATATAATTCGGCTCGTAGCAGACGCCCAGAATATGAGGAAAATGCTCCTATTGGTTGGATTTTATTCCTTCAAAACACGTGGAGAGTTAAATAACTGATTCGGTACGGTATAAGCTGTGGTATGGCTACGCGACAACTGATAAGAAATGTAAAAAATACGAAGAAAAAGCGTTGACTTTGACAACAAAATTGACATAGATCGGTACCTAGTTTTTATGTGTACATACTTAAAAAGCATTTTTATATCAAAACAATAATTTAGAAACTAACATGAAATATATTAAAATATTAGTAGGTAACTATTTAAGTTAACTATTATTATCCAAACAACTGTTGCAAACAGAAAATGTAAAATTATTTAAGAAGTTTATCCCTAATATCACATCTACACCAAGAACTGATACACAAAAGACACTTACTAGATATTTCATTTAACTTAACATTCCGAAGTAACGTTTGTGCTATTAACGAAATAAAACAGTAAATTATTTAATTACTTTTTATTTGCTCAATCCGAGACCGAGACCAAACCGAGACAAGACCGAAACCGAGACAAATTTTTTTCTTCGAGACCAAGACCGAGACTTGCCAGGTCTCGGTCTCAGTCTCGGTCTCGCGAACCCCTACTAATAACTATTCTATTGATTTCATTCAAAAATGCTTTATAGAATTTGAACAACCAAATATAAGACAAAATCAAAATAGACCTATTACGAACCTCTTTATTCCTTATATTCCTGGTTTATCAGACAAAATAAAACGAATAGGTAATAAATTTAACATTCGTACCATTTTCAAAACAGATAACACCCTTAGATCAAAACTAACAAAAACAAAACCACTTAATGAAAATGAAACTACTAAAAATGTTATCTATAAAATACCATGTGAATGTAATAAATTTTATATAGGTGAGACCTGTAGACCATTATCAAAACGTATAAAAGAACCCCAAACTTATATTAGAAATGCACAATTCCACAAATCACATATTTGTCAACATGCATGCATGCAAAAATCACATAATACAATGGAACGCTTCAAGTATTTTGGCAAAGGAACCTTCATCTAAAAAACGTAAAATTAAAGAAAGTGCTTTAATTTTATTAAATAAAGATGAATGTGTTGCTTCAACTTCTGTTAGTTTTAATAGCACTTGGTTACCTTTGCGAAAAACTGAAGTTGGCAAGGGACACTTAAAAATTAACTATTCCTTTCAACAAAAATCATTAAATTCTTCCTAAGCGAATAACACCAAATTATAGATATATAAAACTTCAAAAACAAATTAATTTACCAAATTACACCTCAATATCGCACTAAAGACCAGTAACCAGTAATTAAATATGGCATTATTATTGTCATCTTGTCAAAGTCAGTTCAAAGCTTGACAATCTGCAAGAGCTTTTTATGTATTTATTTATTTAAAATATACGGCAATGCCATTTATAATGTAGCTTAAAATATAAATATTGTTGTAAAATAAAATGATCAGTTTTACAATAATTATTATTATTAGAATAAATATTAAAAATATACTAATATACAATAGGCACACATAAATAATAACACAAAAATGCATTAAAATAGTGTAGAGCCAAGATAACCTCCAAGATAACCCCCGAGACAACCACTACACCATCACACTCCTAGAGATACTAAAACACCACCATATATCATTAATTTTCAATTTTGCAGCCCTATTAAACTGAGTCAAGGATAGATTGAATGGATCCAAATCCAACCTGTTCATCTACCCCACCATTCGTGTTAATGGTGTTGATTGACCATAATTTGTTCTATGATGATCAATGAAAAGTAAATCGTTATGGCGAATAATTCGTTGAGGGACTAAGAGTGAGACCCTTTGTAGCAAGGAAGGACAGTCTATATCTCCATTAAGGAGCTTAAAAAGAAATCTTACATCCAAGAGGGTCCGTCGGGCCTGCAATGAATCAATACCAAGTAAAGTCTGCAAATTATCAGCATTAAAGTGATCTACTGGTATTTTTAATTTATAGTTTATTATTCTTGGAAATTTACGCTGTATTTTCTCCAACATATCGATATACTTTTTGTATTGAGGATTGTAAACAGGGCTTGTATACTCCAAAAGGGAGCGGACCAAGGAACAATAAAGTATCTTAAAGCAAAATATATTATTGAATTCACTTAGAGACCTTGTAATAAACCCTAGAATTTTGAAAGCTTTGTTGGTTAGCAGCTCAATATGGAGATTAAAAGTCAACTTTGGATCTAAAATAACACCCAAATCTTTTACAGATTCTACCCTACTCAAAAACACTCCATTGACTGAATAATGAAAAAATATAGGCTTATGCACTCTGTAAAATGTCAACAGACCACACTTTGACATATTTAAACTCAGTCTATTATTCACACCATATCTTCCAAATCTATCCAGGTCTTCCTGCATATCTATACAATCAAATACATTTTTTATACAGTGAAATATTTTTAAATCATCTGCATACAGTAAAAACTGAGAGTGCTTAACAGTTTCCTTCAAGTCATTTATGTATAAGTTGAAAATTAGAGTGGATAGATGGCCACCCTGGGGAACTCCAGAAGTAATAGCAACTGCATCAGACACAACATTATTGAGCTTTACCATGAACCTCCGACCCGTAAGATAACTTTGAAACCATGCCCACAAAAAACCTGTTACCCCATAGTAGGAGAGTTTTCTCATTAAAATATGATTTTAATGTTTTATTGTATATTTGCTAACCATTTTTATTTTTAGTTTTTTTTATTCTTGATAACGATAGCAGACTTGCTTATCGAAACGTCGCGTCGAGTCGAAGATATCTTGGTATTTCATTAGGGTCACTAAACTAGCACTTGTGCTGTTTACATCCTGGAGCCAGAGCCGAAGAAGCTCTATACCAATTCAAAACAAGTGTAATCATCTGTGGAGCCATAGGCAATCAATTACAAGGTAAACATAATGGGAGGTTGCCCCAAGGTATGGATTAATCAATTTTAATGATTTGCCTTAAGTCCTGTCTGTGTACTTTTAACACGTTAATAATGTATAAGTAATTCGCCTTACAAAGTTAGAGGGGCGTTTCGCTTTCAATAGTTTGCAATGATAGGGGCGTTATGGTGAGAGCTTTGGTTTCCATAGATGCGGACCTTGCGGTAGTCTGCTTTGGAGATCAAAGTCTGCCGGAGTTGGTTTCTCCACAGTTTTTTATTCCAAAGCTTCACAACCATTGTGACTATTGTTCTGAATTTTTAACAAGGTTCCTACTGTGTGATTTTATATTACAGGTAATGCTAGTTGACAACGTTGATTGTTTAAAAATAGATTTTTTCTTCAAACGTCAGTAAATCCATCATTACTCGACTGTGTAGGCGGCAGTGAAGTTTCGTTTTTCCTCCGCCGGAGCTTTACTTTTCACTTTTCCGCCGGCGGAGGTAAAAGTGTTGTCATATCAACATAGATACAATACAAACAAACATCAAAATAAGCGTCAACAACTCAAGAGTTATTAAACTAAAATTTGTATTTATCACTCAATTTGTGACTGCATTTCTAAAAATCACTAATTTAGGAACAAATTGGTTATTATTTAATCGAACTTACTCAATAACTGCTTATCAATACGGAATTAAAACGCAATCGAAGACACAATAAAAAAATAATTATTGTTGACAGTGTCCACTGACAGCTTTATGTGACATTACTATAGCAAAAAACTGAGCCTATTCACCGACAGCGCACCGGTCTAAGCCGCCTTGCGAACCCACTTATCTTTAATAATAATTATTATTACTATTAAAAAGAGACGTTTTTGCATTAATTTGTCGACATTTGAAGAAAAAACAGCATATTTTATTTGGAGGAAAAGTTACTTTTCATGGCTTGCTCTCTATTACCAGCCTCACTCCGTTCGGCTGTTAAACACGAGCGCGCCATGAAAAGTATTTCTTTTCCTCCATATAAAATAATATACTATTAACAACTAGGACGTTGGAAAGTGTCACGAACTATAAGGAGAGAAATATTATCAAATAGTGACGGATACAAAATTATTGGTTGCAAACTGCTTAAAGCATACTTACGTCATACATACATTTTATGAATTTGTCAGGGGTTGGTAAGTATATATATTATTAAGTTTATATATTATTATCTCGGATAACCGAAATTATTATAAATTTTTTTAAAAATTATTGTGACTATTCAGTCATGTTTTTGATTATTTCGTTTCTAGGCTATTATAAGTTGATGAATTGGATAATTTCTACCGCTTTATTAAAAAATAGGCCCAAATAAATATGACACCCACATTTTTTCTTTTGAGAAGAAATAAGCTGTTAAAATTACAATAATGACAGGACAAAAAATTGATTTTTTGGTTTCAATTAAAACAATGACATTAATTAATTAGGGAGATTAAATTATTTATCTTTATAATCCAGGCCACTATATTAGTAAGATATGAACCATTATGAGCAGAAAGGATAAAATTTTAAATGAAACGTTAAGAAACTTTGTATTGTTTTATTTCATACAGATTCAAAGGACTTCGTAGCGGAGTAAATTAAACTTTGCATTCACAGCAATTTAATTAAGAATTTATATACTTTCTATTTAGTTAAGATTCAAAGAGATTTTGGAGGCAATGAATAGACTATAGCACAGGAGTTTTTTTATTTTAGACGAAGAAAGAGAGCCAGCCTTTCTTAAATGGAAATAAACAATTGTGCTCGAATTTTAAGCAGTAAGCCGTTACCTACTCATTGTAGCTTAAAATTAGAAAAAAAGTAAATAAATTAAAATCTTTTAGAGCCACTACTTTGAACTTTATTAACTAACAGATTTGTTTTAAAAAAATTAACATAGATGCTTTGTGCAAAAGTTGGCAATTTGACTATTTAAAAAATGCATATTACCTTTACATTCATTATTTTAGATACGAAAACCGAAATAGCAAACGAAATTGTTTTTAAAACGCTAGATACCTACGTGAAAATTTTAATGTTGCTCTCATAGCTATAAAACCATGAAATTGCAGTGCTTGACAAAGTCCGAAAGTGCCTGATAATTAAAAGTAATTGGAACAACTGTAGTACATACCAAACCAGCCGGCATTTTATAACCCTTTTGTATTTTCAATTGGCCGTACGGCTATCGGATTATAATTTTAATAAAATATTAAATAGAGATCGATGCATTCTAACAACATAAAATCAAAAAATCATCCAGTGATATTCCACTTTCGAAGATTCACGAAAATTAGAAAAAATAATAAAATTGATTGAACAGCTTTTTTATAATATATTTTGTATCTAAATAAAAAGTGATACTTCACTCAGGATGTGATTTAAGAAAAATGACATTTGCTCCGTCGCTAAAAATGATATCTGGGTATAATTGTAAGTACGGTATTTGTTCCGAACAAATAACGATTTTAAAAATTCGCAGTCCTTCCCAAAGATCCAACCAGGGGGACGTTGAAAATGATGAATAAAAACCCAAAAATGTTATTTGTGTTGTAATTCAAGTAGTTTTTAAAAGCAGAGTTTAAAAAAGTAAAAACACAAACACGAGTGTTTATAATATATTTAATTAAATAAATGCAATTTAACATTAATATTAAACATTGTCATAATTAAAAAAATAATAAAAAAGGCGCGTATATGAAGGCCTAAAAACTACCATCCACTTGTAGATAGGAAAATATATTAATATATAATTAGCCATAACAATGCTGTAATATTTTTATCCTACTCCGAATCGTTTAGCCCGTTTTGGCGCTCTTGGTGACTTTTGGTTAGTCGTTCAATCAACTTTCGGTTAGTTTCAGTTACATTCAATTTATTTTAGTCATTTGAACCTACTCGGATACGTTATAATCAAATTTATTGTTTTTGGTTACTTTTGGTAAGTCGCCAAAATTCGGTCGTTCTGTCACCTATTTCGATACGCTTTAGGCCGTTTTAGTGCTTTTGGTTAATTTTGATTAGTTTTGGATAGTCATTAAATCAGCTTTCGGATAGTTTTAGTTATTTTAAATTCATTTTAGTCATTTGAACCGGTTCCGATACGATATAACCAATTTTAATGTTTTTGGAGAATTTGAATTAGTCGCCAAAATTCGGTTAATTTAAGTTAGTTTCAACTTACCTTAATATTTTTGATCTGTTTTGATATGTTTTAGCCCTTTTTGGTGCTTTTGGATACTTTTGCTTAGTTTTCGTTAGTCTTTCAATCAACTTTCGGTTACTTTCAGTTAGTTCCAATTTATTTTAGTCATTTGAACCGATTCCGATACGTTTGCAACACGATTTTCATATCAATGATACAAAGCGAATATGATTTTAATTAAAACAAACCTAACACCGGAGAGTCGTGTTTGCAATAACCGGCTCCAGCAGTGGAGGTCGTGAGCGCCACCAGTTCTACCAGCTAAACTGGAAAAGCTCCGCTGCTGTTGTACGGGGGTTGTTAGGCACGTTTATTAAACAAGAAAACACAACCTTAATTTAAGGTTCAATTTATTGGCTTCTAGTTTTTTTCTTTAAATTTAAAACAGCTACAATCTTACAGTAAAATTTAAATACAACGGAATCACCACAAAAAAACTATGTAATTAATAATGATGGTTCAATATGACGATTGTACTGAGACCAATTCTTTGTTAACTCAGTACGGTATGCCTTACACCTAAAAAACTCTGGCACTACTATCCGAAGTGATCACTTTGGTTTGCCTAAGATTATTATTGAATTGAAACTTTGTATTCCGTGCAAAATCTTTAATAAAAATAAATTGCAGAGCGCTTTCGGCCCTAGGCCATCATCAGTACTTCTTTGTCAGGAATCAGCACAGTCGAGTCAAACAATCTAATTCTTGGACACCACATAGGTTGAACATTGAAATTAAAATCAAATTAAAAACTACATCACAAATCACACAAAAAGAGGGGCTGTTATAACCCATAATTAAATTATGAACAGCTACATTCTTTACGACATGTCCCTTTGCGGGCTTTTCAATGTCATCCATCGTATTGTCTTAAGCAAACAGCGCGTTTTTTTTACTTTAACTCTTAGAGACCGTTTAAGATCTATTAATAGCGCACGGGAATATGAAGAGGAAAAATAAAAGAAACACCATAAAAATCACAATAGCAAAACGAATACGTTTTGTATATTCCTGTCTTGTTTTTGATGATAATAGGAATTTTTATTAAAGATTTTGCCCGGAATACAAAGTTTCAATTCAATTACTTCCACGTGCACACAGCCTTAAACCTTATTTAATATTATTATGCCTGAACTAGTAGCTGCACTAATTATAAATGTAGCAATAATAATAATAATATTATCAATCCATAAAAAGCTGCAATAAATATATCAATCGACCGGATAAATAAATGGCTAAATAAAATTAATGAAAGCTATCTTAGAGCTTGGCCGATAACGCTAGATCTATATTAAAATAATTCGAGCGATTATATCAATGGCCCAAAAAGCAAAAGAATTAATAAAATCAACAAAGCTATCTTAAGGCACGATCAACAGTGTTAAATTCATAATAATGAAACAAACAAAAATAATCGGAACGATACCCCGTTAGATCCGAGGGTTTGCTGCTGTAAGGGCTGCAAGCTCAGCAGTTGAGGTGAAAGTCACCTGCTCGAGAGTGATAGTCCTCCGCCCAAAAAGGTGAACGTGAGCCAAAGGTAGTGGAACCCGGTAGTGAAACCCGGTCGTGAAACCCGGTCGTGAAACCTTGTAATGGCTTCTGGCCCCAGTCATAAAGATTACAATGACACCCGGTAGTGAAACCCTGTACTAACCCAATACTAATTAAACTAAGGCCGTTACTTCAATGAAGAAATTATAGTCCCCCCCGATCCTGATAATTTTCTCAATTAAACCACCAGCAGATGTCAAATTATAATAACTGACAAACGATTTCATATTTTATAGTAACTATTTGTCTTTATTTGTTAAAAATGCTCTACACAACAGAAGAAAAAGTAACCATGATTAAATGGTACTATTCCGGTAACAGTTTTCGGGCAATAGCCGATATGTTTGCCGTGAATTATCCTGATAGACCTGTACCCAGCAAGCCAACAGTGCGTAGTGTTGTTCAACGTTTCGAGAATTAAGGCACTGTAATTCATAATTGCAACTGCTCGAGACCGATTGCCGGAGCCGAAGACCAGGAAAATAACGCGGATTTGGAAATCCTTCTTCATGTCGAGGGGAATAGTGGCCTTAGCACCAGATGTCCTGGTGAAGTTGTGGATAAGTGTCACACCACAGTGTCACGGCACATATAACAACCAGCAATATCACATCTTCTTTTTTCGCATCTGCGCAAGTCCGCGCGCAAGATATTCCTTGGTAGGAAATCCGTCAAACTGCCGCCAGCGGCGTAGTGTTTTTACGTGTGGTTTATTTTATTGCTATTGGAGTTAAATCGAAACCATAGGCGTGTATTTGTCAAATATTTGACATTGTGGAGACGAACGTTGATTATGACATTGTGTAATGCAAAATGCGATTGTGTTTAAGCAATACGAACTTGTACAAACCAGAGATATTCTTCCAAGAATTTCTTTAGATTTCCTGCTCATACAACAAGGTATACATATATTTCATAACCCATTGATATTTGAAATGTTATATTACGGCTCTGTTAAAGGAAAATCATACTTATATATTTCAAATCCAGCCCTGACTTTTCCTACCCAACTGACATTAGCAAGGTCAAATTTAATTTTTCGCCTGACAGGTCGAGTAATATTGCTGGTTGTTATATTTGCCGTGACAGTGTGACGTAAACTGAGAAAATATAAATATCACCCCTACAAGTATCAAAAACATCAGGAATTACGAGACGGAGATGAGTTTCGAAGAGCTGAATTTTGTTTTAATGTAATGCAAAGAGCCAATAATGACCGAAGTTTTTTGCGCAATATCTGTATCACGGATGAGTGTACGTTTACGCTGAACAATGAACCTAATTCTCAAAACCTCAGGTATTGGAGCAAAACAAATCAACACCGCTTTGTTGAAACAAGGACACAATATCCCCAAAAGATTAATTTGTGGGCGGGTATTCTGGGACATCATATTATTGGACCTTTTTTTTTAAGGAAACTTGACTGGGGAATCTTTTCTCGAATTACTACAAAATTACATTGGGCCAGCACTGGCAGAAGTTGCTGCGGAAAATGGAGAGACCTGGTTTCAGATGGATGGTTGTCCTGCACACAATACACTAGCAGTTCGTGAATACCTGCAGAACGCCTTCCATGGGCACGTAATCGGATCAAATCACACCATTGGTTGGCCAGCCAGATCGCCCGATCTTTCTATGAACGACTTTTTCTTGTGGGGACACCTGGCAAGTCGCATTTACAAAGAAACCCGTTACCAAGACTTGGAACAATTAAAAAATATAATTTCTGCGGTTTGTGCACAAAGTTCCCCTCAACAGCTTAGCAACTCAAGAATGGAATTTTATGACCGTCTAGGGTACTGCTTAGCAGTAAATGAGAGATTATTTGAACACCTGATTCAGTAGAATAAGCAAATTGTATTTAATTATTGTTGCTATTTCTTTGTTTTTATTGTTTAGGATGATTAAAGTTCCTTTTTCTGCTATTGTGTATAACATTTTTAATAGATAAAGACAAATAGTTACTATAAAATATGAAATCAGATATTATAATTTGACATCTGCTGGTGGTTTAATTGAGAAAATTATCAGTATTGCATTTTTGTACCACAAATTTTAGGAAACATTTTTCAAAATACCACTTAATTCGCTAAATGAAAATTATTCATATTTTACATGGGAGTCTACCATACAAGGACCTTCAAAAAAGTCTAATACAAGTTTGCTCTAAA
>MU189214.1:0-25194 GCA_016904865.1 Pissodes strobi | reverse complement strand
TATAACATACACGAAGGTGGTCATATACCCTACCAAGCAGTACTTAAAATTGGACAGGACCAAAGAGGGAAACTAAACGGAGACGGTTACAAGAGAGAGAGACATACGTACTGATTGTAGGCGGAAATGAAAGGGAGTACATGAATTTTATTGGCGATATAAAACAAGAAATGAATGGATTCGAAGCATACCAGAAAATAATAGATCTGTAAAGAGAACCAAGGAAGGGGGTGTATTAATAACGATAGAGAAAATTGAAGGGGCGGCGATCAAGCTGGAAGGATCAATTGCACACATTACGGTCTTAAAAGTGAGGGAGCGGCTTGAGACAGAGGGACACAGAATAAATGATACATATTAGGGATGGATATTACTACCACAAAAGAGAATGTATATGCAGCCATGGAGTACAAGGAAGAATCTCTAAACGAAACAAACTATAAATGGGAGAGTTTAGACCATACTATAGAGCTAGCCCTCAGGCTGAAGGAATAGTATGCAGCAGAAGCTCGTCTGAATGACCCTCATATCAGAATTGGATCTACAGAATGGAAGCCAGAATAAACATCACCGGATGTCTGAAATGCTGGGCCTATGGTCATGAGGGAAGAGAGTACGACGGATCAGATAGACAGAAGGCATGCTACTAATATTGGTAAGAAGAACACTTATGCAAAAATTGCTCCGGACAGGAAATTTGCCCTATCTGCAAAGTAAATGTACATGTGACAGAAAGCGGAAAATGCCCTACATTCCGGAGAGTGCTCTTCACATGCAGGACGGAAATAAGAATATATGGCAGAATTTCCGATACAAGATAACTGGAACAGGAAGGAGGCGACTACATTTAGCAATTTTTCACGCTGGACATTTTTTAACACTTAATTTATTTGGTCTAGAAACTCGTACATTACATGAAATAAGATCAGTTCTGAAACTACAAGCTAATTTTGCAGGCTAATATGTCGAGATAAAGCAAGTTTTGGAATTGTATAAAAGGTATTTTTGGATCTGTCAAGAAAAATATAAGTTAAGTTTAGGAACTGTACCCTACTCTAAGACCTAATTTTTAATAGGAAAACACGATTTTTTGGACTTGTTCTTTATAATAGGTGCACTTTAGTGTATAGTTTTATTTAGTACCACTACCTTAAATTCGACCAAAAAGTGACAAGACGAGTTTTGGAAATGGACAACTCAATTACAGGAATTCCCGAATAGCCGGAGAATGGCTAAACTTATCTTAATACGCAAGGCTGGAAAACCTTATGATGAAGCTAAGGGGTACATGCCGCTCTGTTTTATAGATACGAATGCTAAATTGTGTTAGTATTTTATTAAAGAGCGCTTAGAGAGCGCGATAAATGAAGGGCGTGGGCCCTACAAAAACAATAGGGTTTTCGGAAGGGTATATATACCACAGATGCAATAAGCAGGGTTACAGATATATCTACATGACCAAGTTCCACGACATAGGTAAAAGATGGTGCATTCTGGCTATTCTGGACGACAAAAACACCTTCACCTGGGTTTATGGAAGCTACTATTGTGGAAGTTAGTTCAAAGGAAAGTAACACAGTACCTAATTTATATCGTAATAAACTATTTGGGCCAAATATTCACAGCACGCAGCAGAGGGAAAACTAGGATATCTGCAAGTTATCAAAGGCTTAGTATTAGGCCCCCTACTGTAGAATATATGCTATGATGACGTTGTTGAGCTCATATATGCTAGAGGGGTTATATTGTCCTCGTATGCAGATGATGTGGCTATCACAGTAAATGCGGTAAATAAAGAAGAGCTGAAGCAAAAAACAAATAATGAATTAAGACAAATCAAAGGATGCAAATTAGAAAACCAACTTAAACTAGCTTCAGAAAGACTAAAGTGGTCGTTTTAGCGGCCACAGAGCCAGAGCGGACATAAGTTTCAGTTTAAATGACACATATATTTTCCCAACGAGGTTTTTGCGTTACCTATTAATCAGGTATAGATCAATGTATTCGGAGACCATGTGTTGCATGCAGTGATGTAAAATTACCGTAATTTATATTTTTGGTTATTTACGCTGGTAATTTACGAGTGTTAATTACCAAAATTAATTACCGTGGTAATAAATTTGTGTCGTAAATTACTGTGGTAAATAACCGTAATATATTTTAGGTAAATAACAATAAATTACCGTAATTTACCGTAAACTGCAAGTAAACTAATAGCGATTTCCATTCGTACATTAATGTAAATTGTGTATATTCCTGTCTTTTGGAAACCTCCAACCCAACACACATCCGTCGCTAGGTTAGGTTATACAGGCGGGGATAGTTTACCAGAAGATTCTTTCTAAGCCCGTTTAGAAGAGAAAAAAGGAATGAGTTTGGATTAGTTTGGATTTCAGAGATGACAGTTTGATTGAAATTTGTTGATTTAATTTTGCTGCTCGATTATCCTTGTTGTGACCAAAATATTAAATATTTTGCTAATCAGTTAAATACAAACCTTAATAAGTCGCCTCTATATCTGAAAATTGTCGTCTAATACACTAAAACGGCAAGTCCCAGATCCATAGTATAATATATACTTGGCATTTTCACTAAATAACTCATTTGAGAAAAATAAGAAAAGTACCAGTTTAATTATTTTTCTAACTAGTTATTTTTCAAACCTTGCCACACCCTATTCGTTAGATATAATTTAACATTTAGAAAAGATTCTCCTCAGTTATTAATAGCTACATTAGTCAGATTACAAAGGGATTGTATACATGTATATTATCTTTAACGTCTTAAAGGTTCACTGAGTTTTTTTCCAGCAATGATTGATTCTTTTCTTGCAGTTCTAATTGTATTTATTGGTGAATGTGGAACTAGAATGTTGAGATTTTCAGCGATAAGTTTTGTTTCAGATTAATATTGATACGGAAAATATTATGCATGGATTTCATATCATAGGTAAATTGGTCTGAGTTTATATAATATAGATTTTTATATTTTAAGCAAACAGTTTTGCTTATCACAATTAAATTTTTTAAGCATAATTTGATCATTTATCGTGCCAGTACAGAATATCCCTTATAGTTTATTTACTAAACATTGTAAAGATTTTTTTTATGACAGTGGCACACACACTAAAGGGAGATCCTATGACTCTCGACGAGCGGTGTGTGTGCGAAGATTTGATTAACACAGTTCTTGAATAGTTGTAGGTTGTAGGTTGTAAGTAGGGGGAAACAGATGTCCTGCGGGAGTGAGTTCCACAGTGATGCAGTGCGCCAGACAAAGGAGTTCTTGTAAAGCGATGAATTAGGTGTTTTCAGTTGTAGGACGAACTGGTGCGCTCCTGTCGTCTGTCGCGAATAGTTCACAATATCATTTTTCTCTTTGATTATTGCAACAAAAACTCCCTAATTAAAATTTTAAACAAAAACACTCAACTTATCCAGACATATTCAGCTGAAACATATGTATGTAGATATAATAAAAACGCAAAAAAAATCTATATTTCTTCCCTATTTACTAGGTACCTACTTTAATATGTAACACATAAACTTATTAATTATTTAGTAAAAACAGATAACAATATGGGCACATTGCACTATTGCACCTTGACATTTAACAAGAAGATTTATAATAAAAATAAAATAAATAAAATCTTAACAGGTCTATAATAATATTGTATTGCATGGGCCGTAGAGTAAAACAAAGCTATACTAAGCTTGAAGGCGAAGAGAGATACACTGAGGGTCGATGAAATTACTGGTCAGGATTAATTACGGGGTAAACCCATGACGTCTCTCGTTGTTTATTGTAATATCTTTGTTAGTTTACAAGCAAAAAATATGGGGTTTGCTCTATTAGCTTATCAAGACATAAGTGAAACTTTTATAAAGAATAAATTTTTCGCGTCTAGGCCTTCCTTTTTTGCTAAATCAATGGCATATTTAAAAAAGATAATTTTTTAACCAAATTTTTGCACGGCTGACACTGAGATATTTACGTGCCCTTTTACACAGTCTAATTTTGTATTACCTCCGGAAAACCCTTATTCTTATCATGTACTTCCATCCCTGAAAAATTCAGTTTGTGACAAAAAAGTGTGAGATAAAACGTTTTTTAGAGCGAATATCTTAATACATACAGTCTATTATTCCCGGGAAACCACTAAGTCCAGAAAATTAATTGAGTTGTTAGTTTCTGATTTTAAAGTGGTGTATGTTTTTGTGTAAACTGTTGATGTATTGTGTGAAACACACGAAAATATCGTCTACATACCTATGCCAATATTAGTGAAAATCAGAAACAGTGTTTCAATTATAAAGCTGGATTTATAGTTTCCGTAAAGTAAGAAGTATGAAGTAACGATAAGCAGTAAGAAAAATAAACAAATGGCGAGTAACGTTGAGATTCACAGTTCGTCATGCTTTATCGCCACAGAAAAGTTTTCTCGGCCGACTTCGGCTTCTCTCGGGCGATAGTGCACAGGCGTAATACGATATTTAACCTGAACGCATGCTCGTCGGCTGCCGGCATTTTTGATTTTTGTTTGTTTACATTTCATTTCTGTGTAGTATTTTTTTACTGACAGAATACGAAGAAGACCATATTTTAATAAACATTATTCATTACATTAAAGGATTATATAGATACTAATAAAAGAAGCAACGCTTGGGACTCTTGTGAGGCAATTGCTTCTGCAATGTGTTCCACTGGTATGTACTAGGTATGTAGGTAGGTAGAATGTTAATAATTATTAGTTTTCTAAATTTATGGTATTTTATAATTGAAGAGATTCAAAAAATGTGGAGGGAAAGATAGCGGAAGAACATAATATTTACCATAAACCTGAATTTGGCAAATGACATAAATAGGAAACAAATTCTTACGGAAACTATGAATCAAATGATTGTTACTGCTTACGTTTTACTTCTTATCGATTACGGCTTACTGCTTACTTCTTACTTTACGGAAACTATAAATCCAGCTTTAGTGTGTCATGGATTTTCATCAAGTATCGATCGACTCAAATTCACATCTGCAAGACTCTGTTATTCCAACTTATAGATATTTTAATGCTCTTTTTTGAACTATAAAAATATTACCTATAATATAATTTGTTTGGAATAAGTTCCCCATAGCCTACTAACATATATTATGTGAAATTTTGTAAGAGGAAAATAAGTATACCTTGAGACGGAAATAATAGTCAGTGACGTCAGTCACTCGTTCGAAAACAGACCAACGTGAGCGGCTTAAAGTAATATTTAATATTTAACAATAAATCTGGTATGAAATACTCGCAAAATGCCGCTTATTTTAAATGCGGACACAGAGTTCCGGCACAAAACGTGCACCGCTGCCAAATTCATTGTGGCCCGTATACGCGCGTTACGCGGAGCATTTGAAGCAGCTGTACTTTAACAGAGGTTCGCGATCGACGGTCGTAAATATACTGATATTTTACGACCGTCGGGCGGAGGTAGCAACGTTGCAACAGTAAACGAGCATGTACCCTGTGAGAGATCTGTTGCATAGTCGCGCTTGCGGGTTTAGGTTATCGCTTTGTTTTAACATTGAAAATGTTTCTGTTTTCCTAAATAGGGCCTCAAATCGTGAAAAAATGCATGCTACATTTGCCACATTCATGACGTCGTACCCGTGAGAGATCGTGTTAGCTTGTTTATTTAAACTTAAATTGATTGTAACGTATCGGAATCAGTTCTAATTACTAAAATAAATTGGAACTAACTGAAACTAACCGAAAGTGTATTGAACGACTATCCAAAACTAATGAAAAGCACCAAAACGGGCTAAAACGTATCGAAATAGATTTAAAATATTGAAGTAAGTTAAAACTAACCCAAATTAACCGAATTTTAGTGACTAACCAAAACTAACCAAAAACATTAAAATTGCTTATAACGTATCGGAACCGGTTCAAATTACTAAAATAAATTGGAACTAATTGGAAGTAACCGAAAAACGATTGAAAATATCCAAAAATAACTAAAAGCACCAAAACGGGCTAAAACATATCGAAATAGATTAAAAAGATTGAAGTAAGTTAAAACTTACCCAAATTAACCGAATTTAGGTGACTAACCAAAACTAACCAAAAGCATTATAATTGCTTATGATATCGAAAGGTGATTGAATGTCTAATCAAAACTAACCAAAAGTAACTAAGAGCACCAAACAGGTAAAACATATCGAAATAGATTAAAAATATTGAAGTAAGTTAAAATTAACCCAAATTAACCGAATTTTGGCGACTAACTAAAACTAACCAAACCATTAAAATTGCTTATAACGTACCGGAACCGGTTCAAATGGCTAAGATATATTAAAACTAACTGACTTTACTGAGACTTGACCGAACGACTAACCAATAGTAGGTAACTAAAAGCATCAAAACGGGCTAAAACGCGTCGAAATAGATTTAAAATATTGAACTAAGTTAAAACTAACTTAAATTAACCGAATTTTGGTGACTAACCAAAAACCCTAAAATTGGTTATAGTGTAACGGAACTGGTCCAAATGATTAAAATAAATTAAAATTAACTGAAATTAACCGAAAGTTGATTGAACGACTAACCAAAATGGACCAAAAGTAACCAAAGGCACCAAAAGGGGCTAAACAAGTTGAAACCAACAATTAACCGAATTTTGGCGACTAACTAAATTTAACCAAAATCATCAAAATTGGATATGACGTATCGAATCCGGTTCAAATGACTAAAATAAATTAAAACTAACTAAACTTAACCAAAAGATGTTGAACCAAAACTAATCAAGAGTAACCAAAATGGACTAAGATGTATCGGAACAAATTAGGAATAAAACAAGTAACTAACCCAAATTGACCGAATTTTTGCGACGACCTACATTAATAACCAAAAACGTTTAAATTGTTTTAACGTATGGGAACCGGTTCAAATGGCTCAAATAAATTGAAAGTTACTGAAAGTAACCGAAAATTGATTGAATAACCAACCAAAGCTAACCAAAAGTAACTAAAAGCACCAAAACGGGCTAAAACGTATCTAAAAAATTAAAAATATTGAAGTAATATGAAACTAATTCAAATTAGCCTTATTTTGGTGACTAACCAAAAACACTAAAATTGGTTATAACGTTTTGGACCCGGTTCAAATAACTAAAATAAATTAAAACTAACTGAAATTAGCCGAAAGTGAACGACTAACCAAAAGTAACCGA
This sequence comes from Pissodes strobi, assembly GCA_016904865.1. Taxonomy (NCBI): domain Eukaryota; kingdom Metazoa; phylum Arthropoda; class Insecta; order Coleoptera; family Curculionidae; genus Pissodes; species Pissodes strobi. Next base: position 17,980 of record MU189214.1, on the reverse strand, counting down.
AAGCACCAAAATGGGCTAAAACATATCAGAACAGATTAAAAATATTAAGCTTATAAGGTGAAACGAACTTGAATTAACCGAATTTTGCCGACTAACTAAAATTAACCATAACGTATCGGAACCGGTTCAAATTACTAAAATAATTTAAAACTAACTAAAGCTAGCCGAATGCTGATTGAATGACTAACGAAAACTAATCACAAGTAACCAAAAGCACCAAAACGGGCTAAACCGTATCGGAATAGATTGCAAAAATTAAAGTAAGTTAAAACTAATCAAAACGAAAAGATTAAATTTGATTATAACGTATCGGAGTCAGTTCAAATGACTAAAAAAGATTGAGCGAGTCTGGTAGTAGTCGAGACACTGATGTGTAAACATATCCTCTAACGACATCGGTTGTAAAAAAACGACAGCGACACGTTGTGTTCCCGAGCGGTCACCCATCCAAGCACTATCCCCGCCCGTCGTTGCTTAACTTCGTGATCGGACGAGAACTGGCATTTTTAACATGCTATGGCCATTGGTGCGTTTTACCTTGGTCATAGTATAAAAATTAGGTTTAATAACCAAGTTTAAAATAACAAAAAATCAACGCGAACGAAGCCTCGGATAAAAGCTAAAAGTGTCCTATGTTCTTTACTATATTCTTGAAAATATTTGTACAAAATTTCATGATGATCGGAACAGTTTATGCGTGAAAGCTTAAGAAACAAACAAACAAACACATTCGCATCTGTAATATTAGTTAGGATTATTTTATAATACTTGCTGGCAGCTTCGGAGTGGATTAATTCACTGCACAAATTCGACACGATAATCTAATGCCATCAGGAATAACATCAATATATGGACACAGCTTATTTACCTAGTAATCGTGGGCCGACATCCTTAGATTTGGGAAAGTCGAGAACCAAATTTTGCAAATTTTAGAAGAGGGCTATGACTCAATATTGTTTTAAACGTCTGGGCATCTGAATAATACTTTTGACAGTTCGTTTAATTTAAAATAATAATATGCTCTTTTATCATCTAAAATCCGTTTAAAAACGATTTTAAATGACAAAATTATATAAAAACCCGAAAATTCGGACTTTTTAGGACGATAGCCGTGGCTTCTGATGAATTTGTCGTGGATTTTGAAGCGAAAATTCATTTTAAATTCAACCGGCCATTAAAAATCAGCTGTGCTATGGATCCAAATACACTGCGAATATAATAATTAATAAATAATAGTTTTGACTGTTCGTTTAATTTAAAATATGCTTTTTTATCATCTAAAATCCATTTGAAATTATTTTAAATGGCAAATTGGATATAATACCGCCCTAGCGGCTAGAATCGGTTTACACATTTTCGTCCCATTTGCCGAGATTTGCCCTCATACTGCCGCGTAAGATGTTTACACATCAATAAGTTGGAACTAACGGAAAGTTGTTTGAACGACTAACCAAAAGTGACTAGAAATAGCCAAAATGGGCTAAACAGAATCAGAACAGGTTAAAAATATTACAGTAACGTTATGGCTATAGTCAAAAGCGGTCTTATCGTGCGGGTCCAAAGGTCACATTTTTATTTATTATTTATTTATTTATTTATTTATTTTTTATTTATTATTATTTTTCATTAAATGTCATTACTTTGACAGATTTTACACGCAAAATCTGCCACAAATGAAGTTTTTTGACTATAATTATATTATGTTAATAGATTTTCCTATCTAAAAGTGAAGGGTAATTTTTTCGGTTTTCATATCTGCACATTTTTGATGTGTAAACATCTTACGCTGCGGTATGAGTGTAAATCTCGGTAAATGGGGCGAAAATGTGTAAACCGATTGTGACATTGTAAGCCGGTGAAGGATTTTTATACAATTTGGCCATTTAAATCGGTTTTAAACGGATTTTAGACGATATAAAAGCATATTTTAAATTAAACGAACCGGCAAAGGTATTATTCAGATGCCCAGACTTTTAAAACAATATTCAGTCATGGCCCTCTTCTATAATTTTCCATCTATAAGTTTGTTTTTTTTTTAATGGACGGTTGAATTTAAAATGAATTTTCGCTTCAAAATCCACGACAAATTCGTCCGAAGCCACGGCTATCGTCCTAAAAAAGTCCGAATTTTGTGATTTTTATACAATTGCGTCATTTAAAATGGTTTTAAAACGGATTTTAGATGATAAAAAAGCATATTATTATTTTAAATTAAACGAACTGTCAAAAGTATTATTCAGATGTCCAGACGTTTAAAACAATATTGAGTCATAGCCCTCTTCTAAAATTTGCAAAATTTGGTTATTGACCTTCCCAAATCAAAGGATGTCGGCCCAAGATGAGTAGCTGGTAAAAGAACACGCTTTGTAGATTTTCGTTTCGAAAGTATGCAGTGAATTAATCCACAGTAGAGTGCTTTAGGCGGCCTCAATTCTCCCCCTCCAACTTTTTGCCCCCTCAGCACCCTCCGGTGACTTTGAGATAAACCCCGCCCACTTGGTCTTAAGTGTATTCGACCTTGAACGACATTGGCCTAATTTCACCTTGAATGTCCTTGACATTTTACCGTGAATGTCCTTGAGTTTTTGTTGAAGGTCGCGCATATGACCTTGGGATTGCTCCAAGCATGTATGACCCTGAGGGTCCTTGGAACTAACCCAAACTAGCCCAAGATTATAAGGTAAATATCCTGTGTTCATATGTTGATGTTATTCCTGGTGGCATTAGATTTTCGTGTCGAATTTGTGCAGTGAATTAATCCGCTCCGAAGCTGCCAGTACGTATTATTAAAGAATCCTAACTAATATTATAAATGCGAATGTTTTTGTTTTTATTCTATGAACATGCTAAAATGTACAGGTAAGGACCATAGCACGTTGAAAAGCTTTTTAAGATCCTTTACACAAATAATGCACTATGTAAAAATCGACCTCTCCTATTGGTTGATCCATCTCGTATTAGAATATGTCTTCGTGATGCAAACGATTTCTGTCAAGAGGTCTCTTGGTGTAGATGTTTAGACAACTGGGTCTCACCTGGACGGCCCGGGTTCAAACCCCGTTGCTTTTTTTATTATTCTTTTTAAGATTATGTTTCTAAACAGTTTTTTCCTTGATTTTGGGTATGTCTTGGGTTAGTTTGGGTTAGCACCTTGTTAGTTTCCTTTCCTTGAGCCCCCGTAGCGAGCGAAGCGAGCAGAAGGCCATGCGGATCGGCCAATAGGAAAGGCCGATTTTTATATAGTGCACTATTTGTGTAAAGGTTCTTATAATGCCGTTTAAAATGCCAGTTCTCGTTCGATCGCTGAAGTTAAGCAACGTCGGGCGTGATTAGTACTTGGATGGGTTACCGCTTGGGAACCTCCGATAACGAGTAGTAAACTTAAAGTTTTATTGATGTTTGATGTAAATTTTCGATGCAACTTTCAATATGGTATTTTATGATAAGAAAAACCCCTTATCATCCATGACTCTTTTTTTCCTAGCCTTAATGAATATTTTACCAAAGTTTACAGAATTAAAAATATAAGTTGATTCACTCCGCGCTATCGTCAAATTCCACTCCGCCCCTCCCCGCCTGCCCGGTAAACTGGTGCCAGTCTATAGTGGAGAGCTAGGTAATTTAAGTTTATTTTAAATTTGTTTACGGTCCGGCGTACAGGGTGAGATTTCAAAAATAGTGGTTTGTTTTTGGTGTACTTCTGAGTAAAATGTCTAGTCGAAAATCGAAATATTTGTTCAGTACCTGATTGCGAAAGACGAATGGCAGACAATATATCGCTCTTTAGGTGCCCAAAAAGGTAGGTATGTATTAGTTTATTATATGCTTTTATTTAACTTCACTTGTATGTTTGGGTCAAATCTTACAAGTTAAATTTGTCCTACTTCCCATCAGTGTTCAATATTAATATCGATTTATAGTGAGTACAGTAGAGTATGTAATAAAAAAAAACTTGCAGGTGTCAAGCCTGAAAAGTGCCTTAGAATTTATAGGATCCCACAAATATGCGAATGATACACCAATGTAATGTCATAGCCGTATTAGAATGTGTGGTTTTCATTTTAATGAAAACAGTTTTGCAAATTCTTCTAGGAGCTGTATACATTCATATGCTGTTCCATCAACCGTGTTACCAACTAAAAAAGGCAACTTTTAATCAGATTTTGTGCATTTGCAAAATAATGTAAGATGGGTGCAAATATAGGTTTATCTAAAAGTCTATTACTTTAAATTTTGTGCTAATTAGTTATTGTGGTAAAATTAACGAAATATGGAAATTGCTAAAATGTAGATAGTTAGTTTTGCAAGACTTTTTCCAAAATAATTTGTAAAGTTTTGCAAAACTTTAATGTAGTTCATCCCCAAAATAAATTAAAATAAAGAATTTTGCCCGGGGTATTATATTTCATTCTTAAAATAATATATTTTACAAATTTTATTTAAATATGCACTCGTATTTACCGTAATTTCTTTAAAATATGCTGAATAAGGCCTTTACCTTTTCATCTTCTTTTGTGACTTCACAAAATATGTTTTTCAAAATTTTAATGAAAACATATTTAATTATTTAAATTCATCCATTTATTACTTACTAAGCGGGAAATTTTACTATATGTTGCCCAATAGCGCTTTGACCGAAGTAAATCGCGTCAAACTCGGCTCTTATTGCCTCAATACCCCCTACATTTTTTTACGTCCTCGGCTCGCCTTTGATATGACGATTTCATTGAATTGGCGCTTAGTGCACCAACTTATATTTTTAATTCTGTAAACTTTGATTTTACTATTTGTTTGTAGTACAATTTTGTTGCTTATTACTAGATTTAGGAATAATTTTGAATATACGTTTTTTTTGCATATTTTAGACTAAAATCATGCATATTTATGTGCATAAACTTTATTTTTTTAAGTGGATATTTGCCTAAGTTTACTTATTACTATTCCATTATATAGTTATTATAACATATTAATTTACAAAGCAATTGTATCCGCCGCTGGAATTTCCTTCTCTCTTCCCTTACCCCTCGAGGCGCGCCTTAAAACTAAAAATGAGTCACTGACTATTATTTCCGACTTGAACTATAGTTTGCTCATTTCCAACTCCCTAGAAAACATGCTTTTATTAGATAAATTAAAAATTAACTTAATTGCCTGGTTTAAATTGTAGAATTATTAATGTGTATAGTCCCAAACACCTATTTTCTGTCCAATCAACTAACCTTAAATTTTTAAGGGGATGTTTTTTATAGGGTATTTAAAATTCATTATACTAGTTAAAGATGTTTAGGTTTACGATGGCTGATTAGGATAGGTTCAGGTCACAGGTAAATTAACACTTCCATTTTATCGATTATAAAAACGATATTAGATGGTTTATTCTAGCCTTAATTTTCGATGCTTTATCAGTGAAGCGTCGAAAATGAAATGTCTAAATACGACATTTCATTTGTCATCGCTGATGTGTTTTCGCAATGAAATATTCCAGCCACTCTATTCCTTTCATTGTCATCTATCATCTTTCATCAAGAATGAAATAAAATTATTCATTTTACACGTACAAAGTCGTTCACTGCTCATCCTTCGTGATGAGGCAATAGTTTTCCGGGCCCCTTCCCCTTGGTTTCGCAGCCTAATCAAAAAAGGTCTACAAAAATTCAATAATTATGTTTCCTGGGAACACTTAGGAAAAAGCACAGTTAACTTGGTTAGAAAGATGGGTTTTTTGGTAAGATTTTTGCGGAATCAACGTGTAGGTTGTACTTCATTTTTTATATCAGATTTGTTTTTAGAATTTACCTCCTAATCACATATTTTCTACTTTAAAGCGAATTAATAATTTTAATAACCCATTTTTGAAAACTTGAAAAATTGAAAAATTCAATAAACTCTGATATTATCGCGGTTTGATGTCGAAGAATTCAAAAGTTATAATTTAAATTTCCTTATTCCAAAATAAAAACCTAATAACAATTATTTTACAAAAAATCAAGTTGGAAACATGACGCGAAACAAGTAGTGTTTTAAGCAACCGACGCGACGCCGACGTGCTGTCAAATTCGGCATTAGGTCTCGTTTAACAATGTTCACGTCGCCTGATTAACACTGCCATTTCACAACTTGAGTCGAAAATAGCTATTTCAACACGTTTTCTCAAGAATCTAAAGGGTTCTCTTTGTGTAATTTTTCACTAATAGTGTTGAAAAATACCTACGTTTTCGCATGAATCATAGATAAGGAAAAATTTTAAAAAAGTAGTGCTGCACCTAATGATAAAAGTAAATTTAATTGAATGTTAGAAGTAGATTTGACGGAGATACGACCTTTTACCCCCTACAAATTAGATTGATATTCTAAACCTCTATACAGTGTGCCTACGTTTGCATGTTGCTAGTGAAATATTCTAGATAATAGTGATACACTTGTTAAATTTTAAAATACTTATAATTTCTTAACTATCTTCTATCTTCAGATCAGCTGTCCAGTTCAAGGTAGGCCCTGCTCTTGAATATACCGAAGATATTGACGATAGTCCCAAGGACCCAAACTACCATCCAAGTAGCAACAATACTGAGAGTGAGGAAGATTTTTCAAGATGAAATTTGCATTTTTGAGCCACAAGAAAAACAACACGAAGTAGAGGTTAATCTTAAAAAAAATAGATTTAGAACAAAAGAAGTCAACAAAACTTACTAAACATATAAAAACCTGGCAGAGTACAAAAAGATCCAAGGCTACCTTAAGAGGAGCAGAACATATGATAAAATCGGGCAAGAAAATCGGGCTGTGCACCATAGAGGAAAAAGTGCATCGAAATCATATCGGATCATACTAGAAAACGTATTTTCTAAGAATAGTGGTGCGAAGAGAAAAACTGGAATTCAAAAAGATAGTTAATTCGTTCACATGTTGAGACAAAACCTAGAGAACGTCGTAGACCAAAAGACAATAATAAAACAGATTGCAAAAAGCGGACAATTAACTATTTTTTTGAAATACATTCTGAAAAATCAACTAAAAAAGTTTATGTATAAAAAGGTATTTTTTTTAATACTTTGGGAATTTCGGAAACAGACTGCTGTTTCAGGGGATATGAGAGGACGAAAGGTGTCAACCAACAAACTACCTGACGGAGTTCTTAATGGAGTTAGAGCTCATATTCAATCGTTCCCATTTTACGAAAGCCATTTTATCCGTCAAAAAAGTAGAAGGCAATATTCAGGTCCAGAATTAAATATTGTATCGAGCAAATTTTATAGGCGACATAACTTTTTAATAATGGTGACAACCCTGCAAGGCGAGTGGCGCGCGGCGGCAGTGTGGGGTCATGAGGTGATGTAATTAGAATGACTGTACTTGTTGAGGTTTAAGGTTTAAAGTGAAAATATTAGTGGCTGTAATAATATAGGCGAAATAAAACGTGTTAGTAAAAAGTGTTGTTTACAATAGAGAAACAATTTACAAGTTATACTTAGTCAAATGTGAAGAAGGGGGTGTTCCCAGCCAACAAGGGTTTTTAGAAAATGCTTTAACAGGGAGTATAATTTAACCTTTAAAAATACTTCAAATGATACTTGTGACTAGTGAGATTAGTTTACTTTAAGGCCTAAAGATTCCAAAGATAACGAAAAGTCAGTTATCCAAGAAGAATATGAAAATCATTCGAAGGTAGCAGACACGAGATACCAAAAAATGACACGGCAAAATTTTAACTATACGATTCAACAGACAATTTGTTCTATTACGTGGCATGGGATGAACCAGAACCGGGGAGAGGGGACAACGAAATCGCATCAGCATTGATCAAATGGCCAGAAAGTGTTATGGCTGGTACTACCATAGAACAACTAAGAATTTGGCAGAATAACTGCCCCAGCCAGAATCATAACATTATTATGAGGCTGAGTTATTTATGGCTTTTGAAAATCTATTCAAATTTGAAGACAGTGGAAGACAAATTCTTATTACGAGGTCACACATATATGGAGGCAAATCACGTGCACGCGCTAATTGAAAGGTGTCTGAAAAACAACTGACTATGGACATAAGCATTCCTTGCGACTAGCAACAATTAATAAAAACTAGTAGGGTGTTGTAGCCAGCGCCATGAATTTCACTGAGTTTGTTTAAGGCCTCAAGTACCGTTCTCTCATCTGCTGGCCCTATAGCCATACTGACGAGCCGTTATACGGCGAAACGCGTCTATGGATGGGTCGGCAGGTGAAAGAGAACGGAAGGTACAGAAGGTACAAACTTTCTGATGCACAATTAATAAGGTCAACAGGTGTAACAGTTATGAAACTAAATGCTTCTGATTTTCAACACGTTGCGCCGATTACCTGTATAGCTAACTTGAAGCTCCGTCTATTAATAAGAAAATAAATACACAAGAAGAGTACTTTTGAATCTTACACGTTGCTCACTTTCAAGTTCAAGATAGTCATCCCAACACTGTCTTCTACATGCTAAATTTTAAGGATCATGAATTTAAAACTTTAAATGTCGCTAGACCTAGCCTACGCAACAAATTAAAAGGATTAACAAAGAAAAAGTATGATTTTTTAAATAAAAAGTTTACAATGGGTTCCTGGGCAATTTCATAATTTTTATAAAACACCTCGATCTGTAAAAAGAATAGTGAACTTAGTTCCGATGAATAGGAAGGTGATTAATTTTGGTGTTGTTCAGTTTTTATTGGTAAATTCTTGTTTGGTAATAATATTCTTAAAAAAAATAAAATTGCTTTAGCATTATAAGGCTTTCTTTTTAGTATTATTACCTGCTCTTTAAGATAGTGGAGAAAAGTCGTAAGTCCAAAATTAAGGTACAAGTAAATTTTTATGAACATAAATGGCTACCTAAAGAGATTATGGGGTTAATTAAAATACTAGCATAACACATTTCTCCAGTCCTGGGAAGTTTCTCAAATTTTAAAATTCAATAGCACTTTCACTTGTACTGCTCATTAGTGAAAATTTCCTTTTGTTTCCGATTGTTTACCTCTCAGCTATAGATATGTATTTTAGTAACTGTAAACTATTTTATGCAACGAGAGAAATCGTTGCAAGTCTTATTTTACTATTTTTGTCTCTAAATTTGTTCGTAGTTCCTAATTTTTCATAAAAAAAATAGCATATTATATAACAAGGGCACGAAAATCAATTTCGCATTAGAGTATATTCTGACGTGTCATAGCCGAGTGACATTTTTTCGCGCCCGTATATATACACATTTTTTTTCTACACCTGTATCAAATCAAATACATATTTTAGTATTTATACTAGTAAGATAAAACCAAAAATATTGCCAGTAAGAGCACGCAGTTTCATGGATTTTTATTTCAAAATGCTATCCGACGATGTAGAAATAGTTTGTACTCCTCCGGAACTAACCGAAGTTACCGACGATGCGGTACAAAACCTTTACCAGTAAATTTCAGAAGATAGTATGAGAAAACTTATAATTATTGACCTAGCACCAGGAGAAGAATATCGGGATAGTTGTAGAAAACGTTCTTCTCGTATATTTTGTTGAAAAAGCAAAGGTAGTATCTTTATGGGCAGTCTGTTATATGCTTATGCCTACTTTAAACATTAAACAAAATAGGAGCTTTCTAAAGCAGATGGCAGTATACAGGGCTAAAAATCAAAAGTTTTTACAAATCAGAATTTTTTAAATTTTATTTAAAGCTCCTCATGAAATGTTTCTTCTTGCAAAAGTGTTGCTGGTAGTTAAGGTTGCAGGAGCCTGTCGCTGTAATGAATTAGCAGAAATGACTGAAGAAAGATCCGTTTTGATTATTGTTGTTCTAGATATTAAACATGATGTACACATAATGTTCACGATGACAAAAGTGATTATATTCAAATATGTCGCAGGTACCTTAAACTTAGACCACCTCTGCCGTCGTTAATTAAAGGCGGCAAGTGATTTTTTTTCTGATTTTAAGATTTTTGCATTTTTGAACTAATATAAACTCATAAATATCTAAAAAAAAATTGAAAAATAATGTCTACAATTTTAAAAAATTTTAAAACAGTGGCAAGTGCCATAATGTCACCATTTAGGAAGTAAAACGACGGCAATGTAAGTAATTAAGTTAAAAGGTGGCATCTTTAGTTTTAAAACATGATTATCTAATAATACATTTTTGTATTAAAATAAGTAATAAATCTTGAAGTTAAGAAGCGGAAAATAATTTTTTTCATAATACCTCACGTGGAGGCCAGAGGTATACCAGAATAAAAAAAAATGCAATTGTTGAAAACTTGTGTCCCTTAATCAGCGAAAACAGGAGACTATTTTGGGTTAAAAGTAAAAACATCGGCCTTTTGACTGTAAGTTGTGAAGCCTTGATGTAATTAGTTAGTAATTGTAGCTTATGCCTAAAAACTATATTTTAGGGACGTTTTTATTAAAATGTTTTACCTGTTTGTAACTGTATGCCTTTTTTTTTAATAAAGAATGAGCCTCATTATCATAAACTTAAAACCATTGAGAAGTAAAAAATAGCTCCTATTTGTTGGTGCTATATTATATATATTAATTACTTTGTTATTATTTAAAAAATTATTTTTCTTCGGGGTTTTTATTGGTAGTCATTTCCCAGATTATAGCTTTTCTTGTTAGAAATTAAACAGTATGCATAGGTAACTAAAATATTCTACATTAAGGAAACCCATATGTAATTGTTATTGCTTTAAAAAAGTCGGCATCTGTATATTTATGTATTAAATTTGTTTTATTATATTGCAATTTTGTATTAATTGTAATATATTTAAACGTATTAAATATAATTAATAAAACACTTATTCTATTGACTGCAAATAACGTCCAATCCAGACGAACTTGAAATGGATGCAGAAGATGAATATGCAGATGGAAATGTCGTATTTTTGGAAAACTTTAAGGAGGTTAACTTTGTTGACCGAGTGTTTTGCATAACGCAGAGTGATGCAATTGTAACAACATTTCCTGATAGAGAAGAGCACATATTGTGTTATTTTTGTTTTGCGCTCTATGTAAATTTTTTTCAAAATTCTAGTATTCATAAACATGTGTCAATACCCAGTATGAAAGGAAAATGGAATATTCAACCAACGACTTGAAGTGTGTAATTTGTTTAAGAATGTTTATCACATAACCATACCACTAAACGCATGTGTATATTGCAATGTTACTAATGGAGTTTTTGAGCTTGATGTTTAAGAATGTTTATCACATAACCATATCACTAAACGCATGTGTATATTGCAATGTTACTAATGGAGTTTTTGAGCTTGATGTTTAAGAATGTTTATCACATAACCATACCACTAAACGCATGTGTATATTGCAATGTTACTAATGGAGTTTTTGAGTTTTAAGCGTAATTTATGACCAGAAAAGAAAATATGATTAAAAAGGTTTGGACTATTTTAGGCTTAGACAATTTAAAGTAAACACAAATAATGTACTTTATATACACAAATCATACATAAAACATGTAGTGATTAAGTCAATAATTATTATTGCTTTTAAGATAATATACTTGTGACTATCAAACTACTCAATATTTGCAAAAAAACTATTATTTTAAAAATTTACCTGTATTTAATTATAAAATATTACTTCAAACTAGAAATTAGCATATTTTACTTGTTTTTACTCCTACAGTTGATGAGCGCCATCATGTGTAGCTTTATATTGTCCATGGTCGCCCTTTTAACTTGCTAAAAGACTTGCCAGTATGCACGGTATATAATTTCGCCGCAATTTTGTGAACTCCTCCAGCTGGTTGCACGGTGCACTTTTCCTTTGCATAATTTATAAAAAAAAAACAATTGTGCGAAGTTGTGGCTGGTCTGAGATTAACGTATTTTCGAATCATTTCCAGTTTACATTTCCCATTCCTCCAGGCTTATCTTTCTTTGTCTTTGTATCAAATAGCTTAACTGAAAAGTGAGTTTTGTAATCTTCCACTGCATTTGAGGTTAGAGAAACTAATTCGTGCCTCTGGCAGGCACCTGCCCGTCATACATAAAAATCGCTTCGTTTAATAAATGACCCATTTCACCTGCCTACGTTTTCTTTGCTTAGCGTATGCAACCTTTTAGGTTTGTGTCCTTCAGATTTTTGTTTTAAATAAGGTACTACGCTCGGAAATGTAGCTATATCTATTCCCTTATTTAAACTGATAGTAAATCGTAACATGGAGTAATTTGCTCATATAGAAAAATGAGCCTTTGAAGAAATTGCTTTCAAAATATGCCCAATTGAAGTCGTTTTGAAATATTCATACTATTGCACCACTTACAATATTTGGAATATGCATTTTCGTACAACGCTTTGGATTTCATGGGTAACAGAACTTTACATTGGCTGCCAACAAATTAGCATTTTCTGCTTTATTAAAACTATCCATTTTAAACTGTTTTTCTCTCAGCTTTTAAGATTTTTTTTCTCATTTATAAAAAAAGCTATATGACAATTATTGTCATTATCAAAAATAAAATCTGAGGTGTAAAATTAGTGTTTTATAAGATCACACTTACGTGAGTATTGACAATGCAATTCATTCAGCGAGCTCCACTCGGTATATAGCCAGAGATTGAGGTGACCATGAATCAAAAATATTAACCAATTACTGTACTGACTGATCAATGATATAAATAAAGTGTACTCACCGGGGAACCTCTGTCCCCTTGCTTCATGCCAATATCCATCAATTTACGCAATACTATATTATTGTATAATGTCTGACATATACCTTCCTTCTTCGACGACTAGCTAGTGTTGCCTGAAATAGTTTGGGAAACCCCAGACGCTCCACTGCCGCTAAGCAGTAAGCATCTCTGCACCCGGAAACTAAGATAACACATACCGAGATCTTAGAACTCAAGTGTGTCAATTCGAGAATAGAAGTGAGGCGCCCTCACACTCACAAGACCAACTCGAAGGCAAGACCACAACCTAGTAATACCTTGCCCATCGGCAATGTTGCATGCGTTTCGAGGGTCAACAACGGCTGGGCGAACTATATCAAGAAAACACTCCGTATTTCAGAAATTAAATCAGTGAAGGTAATCCGTCCGGTTCGAGGTTTAAGCGAAAGTTATTTATATTACCTGGTACACGTAATATTATTGTTTCAATTCAACGAACGCGCTACCAAACGCAGACAGCAAGGATGACTTAACCTTGACGACCTTGCACTGTTATTATAATAATATATACAAGTCTTGAACCTACATCAACTCGATATATATAGGAGATTAGAAGACTGAGGGACAATCGGTATTAATTAGTATAAGCAGTATTATACAACATAATATAATGATAATCATAGCGAGAATCTTAAGTAATAATTAATGTACGTAGTTAATAAGAATATAAGCTATGTAGCGTAACGATCTTACATAATCTCTCTAAAGATGGATACAGAACTCAAATATTACCTGGAGTATTATTCAAATGAATAAAAAACAGTTCTACATGGCGACCCTGCCATTCGCAACGTGTGCCGTGAGTTTTGAGTGTTATGTGCCTCGGTGGATCCTGTGAAATATGGGTACGACCAACTCCAAGCAATCGGAGATCACCGACTCTGGTGTGGTAAACTCCAACTTCATAGTGGAGCAAGAGGAAATCAGGATGCCAACGGACATGAGAATAGCAATATACATTTTAGTGGCAGCAGCTATAGCCGTACTATTTCTAAAACTGAGAGCCGCTTACCGGAAGGGAGTGAAACGGCAGTTAACCAGAAGCATGGTCATCAGGGCGCAGGCAGCCGATGTTTAGCAGCTCATAGGACCACAGTTGCGGATCAGTAAGACAATTTTTGTAAAATTAAGTGATTACGTGACCAATGAACAAAGCGAACTTTTAAATTTCACGATTTTACAGCATATTATCATTATTATTTTTTTTTCTACTATTAGGATTATTCGTACTATATCTATAGGCTATATTACTCGTACCAATGTATTATTACCGCTATTTTTTCACCGATACTTATTATTATTACGCCTTATTTTTACATATATGATATCCACACCGTCATACTACGACTATTTATTGGGGGATCCATATGATATATTTTATCAATTTTATTTTTAATAGTTCTACATAATTTTAAGTTTACTTTCGCTCTATTTTTTTTGCACAGTATCTTGCATACTTTACTATTTTATGTAATAAGTCATCGTATCCCCGCAATACTAGCTATTTTATGAACGAGTGGGAAAAGACCTTGTCCAAGCTACAGGACATAAAATTTACTATTAATAACGAAGCAAAGCGAATTCTTAAAAAACAGACGCCAAAGGCGGAAAACGTTAAAAAAGAAATGTGTGATAATTTACTAAACTTATACAATAAATTTATCAAAGTCGTTCGGTCAGTTTACAAAACTCTAAGCGATGAACAAATACTTACCGTTAAAAACTCTTTACTTCAATAAGAGACAAAATAATACGAGCTTATCAAGTGTTGAAAGTCCTATATAAGATTCCTACTTCGTATATCGAATATATTGACCCTGAAGTGTTGGAAGAAGACATAGAAGGAACCGAATCAGAGGAAGATACGCAAACAGATTTCAAAATGGCTATGACAAACGCTGAATTTTTCAATTTAGCAAGCAAAATTTTTCCAACTGAATTCGATGGCGCACCCGATAAACTACAGACCGTGATTGACGCTCTTACACATCTACAGGTGAACTCAGAAAGGCCAGAGACCTGATAGAAGCAAGCGACACTTTAACCTCAATAATAGACAAACTTAGAGCAGGAATTAGGATAGAAAGCTCGCAAACAACCAGTGCAAAGCTGTTCAGCCTCAAACAAGGCAATAAAGACAAATCCAGGTTTGCTTCAGAGATGGAAGACCTAGCACAAAGGTTAAAGAGAGCATACATCCACGAAGGAGTCCCGGTAGCAATAGCCGAAACCTACGCTACAAACGCAACAGTTAAGGCCCTAATAACAAATTCAACCTCAGATAAGGCTAAATTGGTGATGGAAGCCGGAACATTCAACAACTGTCAAGATGCATTATCAAAATTCTTAAACGTAAATGACGAGACATCAGTACAGTACATTTTACCCAACCAAATGGCGTGGCACATTTAGAGGAGGCAATAGAGGTAATTATCGAAGTAATTATCGCCCAAACAATGCACAGTACGATAATTGGAGACAGAGTCACAACAGCAGAACTGATCGTGCCTACAGAGGCAGAGCTAATCATTATGCAAATGGAGCCAGGGGTAACCAGCAGTATAGGCCTAGAGAAAACAACCGATACGTAAGGCAGCTGGCAATAGAAGATAACCCGGAAAACTCCGAGGACCCTCAGCAAGGTCCAGCCAGGGGGTCGTAAATATCTTTAACTTGGACCTCACACTTTCGAACTTTGTATCTATCAACTCGGAAATGACTGGAAACAACACGATTGTATTTCTTATAGACACAGGCGCTGACATATCACTATTCAAAAGAGGAAAAATAAACCCACTACAGGTTATAAACAAAGCTGAAGTCTGCAAAATAAAAGGAGTCACAGATGGTGCGGCAGCATCAATAGGTACTACAAAGACAAAACTTTACTTCAGAGAACATCAAGTAGTCCACAAATTTCACATAGTCAACGACGATTTTCCTATTCCCGCAGATGGAATCCTAGGTAGAGACTTTATAGTAAAAAATCAATGTCGCCTAGATTATGCCAACTGGATGATGGCCGTAAAAATCGGAAATCGGTTTATAAACGTTAACATCAACTCAGACCCAGCAGATGACACCCTTACAATTCCTCCAAGATGTGAAATAATAAGAAAAATAAAAAACCTGAAACGCCTAAAAGGAAGTTCGGTAATCTTAAACAAAGAGATAACCCCAGGTGTTTTTATAGCGTCCTCAATCGTTTCTGAAGAAAGTCCTTTTGTCAGAATTTTAAACACAACGCTCGATAGTGCCACAATAAAAAGCAAAGAAATAGAAACAGAAAGTCTAGAAAACTATCATATTTACAGCATACATAATACAGTAGAAAATCGAGAATCAGTTCTTCAGCAAGAACTAAACAAACAGATACCAGACTTAGCAAAAAATTAAACAATTGCGCTATGTAAAGAATTTTCCGACATTTTTGCCCTAAGTACGGATAAATTAACAACAAATAACTTCTATAAACAAACACTAAAATTGACAGACCAAAATCCTGTGTACATCAAGAACTATAGAATACCGCATGCTCAAAAAAACGAAATAAATAGTCAAGTTCAAAAAATGCTAAAAGACAAAATTATTGAACCATCAACAGCAGAATACAACAGCCCGATATTACTAGTTCCTAAGAAATCGCTAATCGGAAAGAAAGCATGGAGACTTTGCGTAGATTTTAGGGTTATAAATCAAAATAAACTAGTGGCTGATAAATTTCCTTTACCTAGAATAGATGATATATTGGATCAACTAGGAAGAGCCAAATTTTTTTCAACCCTTGATCTGAAAGCATGTTTTCATCAGATTCCGCTGGAAGAAAAATCAAGAGATGCCACTACTTTCAGCACGGATATAGGAATTTACAGATTCACCAGACTACCATTCGGTTTAAAGGTAAGCCCTAATAGCTTTCAGAGAATGATGAACATCGCATTCGCAGGCATCACACCCGAAAAAGCTTTTCTGTACATGGACGACATCATAGTAATAGGTTGTTCAAAAAGCCACCACCTTAAAAATTTAAAAAAGCGTTTTCGAGACATGCAAGAAACACAACTTAAAATTAAATCCAGAAAAATGTACATTCTTTCAAAACGAAGTAACATATTTAGGACACAAAATTACCAGCGCAGGCATTCTACCAGACGACTCTAAATACGATATAATAAACAAATATCCAACCCCGAAGAGTGCCGACGAAGCGAAGCGTTTTATCGCATTTTGTAACTACTATCGTAGATTCATCCCCGACTTTGCACACATCGCAAGGCCATTAAACATGCTTACAAAGAAAAATGTTCACTTTAACTGGACACAGCAGTGCCAAAATGCGTTTGACACCTTAAAAGCCGCTCTAATAGACCCAAAAATTCTACAGTACCCCGATTTTAGGAAAGAATTTATTTTGACTACGGATGCGCCAAAAGAGGCATGTGGAGCAGTTTTCTATCACAGAACTTCGAGGGAAAAGATCTACCCATTGCATACGCCTCTAGAGCATTTACGAAGGGAGAAGCAAATAAAGCAACAATAGAAAAAGAACTAGCCGCTATACATTGGGCAATAAATCATTTTAGAGCTTACTTATACGGGGAAACATTTTTAGTTAAGTCTGACCGCAAACCACTTGTTTACCTATTTGCAATGAAAAATCCATCGTCAAAATTGACCAGAATGAGACTCGATTTGGAAGAGTTCGACTTTAGGGCAGACTACATAAAAGGGAAAGACAATGTGGGAGCTGACGCCTTGTCTAGAATCACCGTGGACGAACTAAAAGAAATAGCCAACAAGTCCGTACAAGTATAAGCAATAACAAGAGCAATGTCAAGGAAAGACAATAAAAAAGAAACAAAAACCATTGAAAAACACAAGACCGACATTCCAGAACCAAAAATTTTAGAAACCCTAGATAATGTCAGTACAATTAAATTACCTATGGTGAAATTCGACGTTAAGCCCAACTATCTTAGGATAGCCTTGAGGACAAAAAGTCGACCAAACGCCGAAAATTACGAAAATAAAATTATGATCACTAATGGCAATATGTCGCTAGCGACAATACTGTCTATGCTCGAACTAATGGCTGGCGATCATGATATTTATAAGGTTAAGCTAAAAGCAAATGACCAAATATTTAAAATGTGCACAATAAATAAATTAAAAGAAATAGGGAATAAAATATTGAAGAATTTAAATATTATCTTATATAAGGATCCAATTGTTATCTCGAGTCGCGACGAGAAAACAAACTTAATTAGACAATTTCACGA
>JAEQML010048336.1:0-54142 GCA_016904865.1 Pissodes strobi | reverse complement strand
TTTGAAGTCGAGATTGATTAACTTGGAAAGTGAATGCTCCGAAGAAATTTGGGTGGCTATTGAGATGGGAAAAATAAAGAAGTTACTTTGCTCTCTTTATATTCCCCCTGGCTCCTCAGGTGAAGTATATGAGAAGCATTGTGCTACAGTGGAACGGGCAGCCTAAGATTATGAAGATTATACCATGTGTATTACTGGAGATTACAACCTTCCTAAAATATCCTGGTCAAACGACTCAATGGGAGCTATGACGTCAGGTTATTGTCCTGCTGCTGAAAGTGTTTCCATTTCTAAACCTGAGACAATTGAACACCATACCCAATGCCAACGGAGTTATTCTTGACCTTGTATTTAGTCATAATTGTGATGACACTGTTGGGTGTGTGGACGAACCTTTATTAAAGTGTGACAGACATCACCCAGCCCTGCTGATTACTCTTGCCTGTGATACCTTCTATGAAGTCCTTGAATGTGAAGATGTGGTGTTCGATTTAAATAACTGTGATTTTAACCTTTTTAACGATTTATTGTTAAATGTTCATTGGGATAGTATTTTAACTTTAAATGTAGATAGCGATGTTGACGTATTTCATTCTATAATTAATAATTTATTTGAATTAGCTATACCTAAGAATAAAATATTAAACAAATTTAAGTTCCCAGTTTGGTTTAGAACAGATCTCAAGTCCCATATAATTCAAAAGATAAATGCCCATAAAAGATTTAAACTGACCAGAGATTTAAAGTGAATTAAGATCCTTGTGTAAAGCTCATTTGTTACAAAAAATACATTAATAAGGCTGAAAACGAAATCTTAGAGAATCCTAAGAGTTTTTGGAAATATATCCACTCTAAAACCCACAGTAAGGATCTACCTTCCACCATGACATACGGTGCGACCATCTCCTCTGATGCGGCGGGCGTTGCTGATCTATTTGCGGAGTATTTCTCCGCAACATATTCAGACCTACCTGAGCAGCAAGTACCAATAATTAATAACAATATGTCAGTACTCAAAAACATGGTACATGTTAATGAACTTAGAATAAAAATATCTGACATCATGGAGAAGCTGAGTCGGGTGGAGCCGTATAAATCCCCGGGTCCTGATAATGTTCCTCCACTTTTCTTGAAGAATTGTGCTTTCGCTTTGTCGAGACCACTATGGCTAATCGATAATAAATCTCTTGAAACCGGAATATTTCTTCGGTATTGGAAATCATCTATTTTGGTGCCAGTTTTTAAGAATGGTGGAGATAAAAACAATATTGAGAGCTATCGGCCAGTAACACTAATGTCTCATTTTCCAAAAATTTTTGAGCTTTTAGTTACACAAACTCTGACCTATCTGTTTCGAAATGTCCTAATCACCCAGCAACATGGATTTTTGGTGGTCGTTCTGTAGAAACCAACTTGTCCGTGTATGAACGCGCTATTTCTGGTGCCTTGGAGAGGGGTGCTGTTGTTGACTCAATTTACAAGGCGTTTGACATGGTGAATCATGCACTCTTAATCGACAAACTCTCTGTTTATGGTATAGGTGGCGCAATGCTGGAGTGGCTGTATTCTTATCTCGTGGGTCGAAAGCAGGTTGTGAGGATAGGGGCTGCTCGTTCAAAAGAGATTCTCCCATCTGCTGGAGCACCTTTACTTTTCGCTGTCTTTATTAATGATGTTGTTCTTTGCTTCTCGTACTGTGATATTCTGCTATATGCAGATGATCTAAAAATATTTAAAGAAATCCAAAGCGAAAATGATGTAGTGAAGGTGCAGATGAACTACGAAGGTTTGAAGGTTGGTGTGATAATAACTGCCTAAAGTTAAACATAAAATGCAAGTACATGCAATTTAGTAGGAAAAAAAATCCTGTAGGGAATATTTACCATCTTCATAACTCAACTATAGATTCAGTGGATAGTATGCGTGATCTTGATGATGTTTTTGACTCAAAACTATCATTTGTGGATCATATTACTCATTGCCGCAATAAATCCTTAAAAATGTTGGGATTCATAAAGAGAAACGCTAAAGACTTTCGCAATGTACTGGCGCTGAAGACTCTCTATGTTTCTTTAGTAAGATCTCATCTTAAGTTCAGCTGCATTGTGTGGTCTCCATATTATGCATTCATTAGAACGAGTTCAGCCTAAATTCTTAAGATATATGGGTTATAAGCTAAATATTCCTATGGATGTGCTTATATATGATGACATTTTAAAAGTGCTTAATATCCAAACTTTGAGTACTAGACGTAAAATCTATGAGCAGCTCTTTATTTACAAACTTGTTAATAACGAAATTTATTCACCTGAATTGCTAGCTTCAGTTTGTGTACATGTTCCGGTCAGAGACCTTAGAACAGTGAACACATTTAAACTTGAATTTCATAACATACTTTATGGTCAGCATAACGCAATAAATCGTGCAATGGCGGCAGCCAATCAAATTAGACTAGATATTTTCAATACTAGTGTCAACCAAATAAAACGAAACCTGTGATCCTAACCTATAGAGTTTATATCAACCCTTATTTTCTAGTCTATACTTTCTACTTAACCATCTTCAAGTTTAAATTTTTATTGTATATTGTATACTGTTGTTTGTTATGCGTATGCCTAGCTAGTCTATGTCATTTTGACCTCCATTTGTTTTAATGGTTTTAAGTTTGAGACTTTTTATTTTATTTTTTATTTAAGTTAAGGAAACTGTTGAAACTCTTGTAACGGGCACTGTGCCCGTAAATAGATAAATAAATAAATGGATAAATAAATAAATTGTATATTTTTTATCTGAACCTTAATGTAAATTAATGTAAATTTTGTTTTATTGATCTGGATCTTGAGTGATTTGTTTAGCTATATAGATCAGTTAAGATTTGACTATGTTTGTATACCTGTACAGGGTGTCCCAAATTCCAGCCTCATCATTGGGATCTCGGAAACTAGAAGAGATACGATGTCGTTTAAATGGAGGCAAAGTTGCCCAATTTGATGCTGATCGAAATGCCACTTTAAAAGTTGTAAAATTCCGAATACTTCCGAAGATATTTAGAAAAAACCGAATATTCGCGATTTCATTTCTATTTTTTTATGACTCTATTTGAATAGATATAACAAAATAAATTTCATATTTTCATTGCTACTTTTTCTGTTCTACAAGATGGTGTTATCAGATTTTAAAACCGACGTTTCTTCTTTGAGCTGCCATCATCAACTTTTTTTTTAAATACGGCCCTGGATTTTTTATTACGGACTCTAAGAGCTTCTAATGTCCCAAAACCAATGATGTATCGCACTTATTCGAAAAAAAACATTTTAATGATTTCCTGGTAATATTTTACCAAAAATATGTTTTCTGTATCTCTCTAACACATGAGTTGTTATGGAAAATGCCCTTAATATGAATTTTTCGAATAAGTGCGATACATCATTGGCTTTCGGACTTTAGATGCTCTTAAAATCCGTAATAAAAAATCCATGGCCGTATTTAAAAAAACAAAGTTGATGATGGCAGCTCAAAGACGAAACGTCGGTTTGAAAATCTGATAACACCATCTTGTAGAACAGAAACAGTAGCACTAAGAATGTGAAATTTATTTTGTTATATCTATTCAAATAGAGTCATAAAAAAAATTAAAATGAAATCGCGAATATTCGGTTTTTTCCAAAAATCTTCGTAAGTATTCGGAATTTTTAAACTTTTAAGATGGCATTTTGATCAGCATCAAATTGCACAACTTTGCCCCCATTTAACCGACCTTGTATCTCTTCTAGTTTCCGAGATCCCAATGATGAGGCTCGAATTTGGGACACCCTGTACATGCGCTTAAGGCCAATTTTAAGGTAATTTCTCAACTTGATAACCATATAATTTGTTTTTGTATATTGCTTTAATAGGTGAGTCTGTATGATTATTTTTTGTTTTTTGTGTTAGTATGTGTATTTTAACCAAATCTAGGTCATAGTATTCACATTTCCAGTCTTAATTAATGCATCAATACTATAATTTGAATATGTTTTAGTCTACTTTGGCTGATGTCAGATGACTTATTAGTCATATCACGTATTTTAACTTCATTTTACTACACTAGCTTACTTTAGTGTAGTAGCAGGAGTCAGGAAATAAAAATGGCGGAACAAGGCATGACAGATAATAGTGACGCTAAATCGAAAAGTTATTTTGGGTGCCATAAATTAAGAGTTTTTGGTTATTTAGTGTGTGTAAAATGTGGAAAAGGGTTTCATAAATCATGTGCTCTACGAGACTTCCATGGAAAAGTCAGAATAATAGATGAAACACTATTAATCTGCTGCTAATCTGGCGATGAAGACGTAACCTCAAATAGTGTTTCAAATTCGCTGGAAGAAGAAAATAAGCTTCTAAGGCGGCTAGTGGATGAACTAACAAGTAAGAATAAGCTTCTTGAGGAAAATAAGGAGCTTTTACAGGGTAAACTAGAAGAAGAAAAATGCTCACCTAAGAAAAAAGCGGGGAAAAATGTAAAAACAATAAAACACCTCTTTCCACTCCAAAGTCCAGTTCCGCCGAACCATGTTTGGTAAACAATCTTGGTTCCCAAAGTGTTCCAACAGATGGAGTCACCGACACTCCGCAAATCCTTCGAGCAGATGGGAACCTGGTCACTGACCTTGACCAGAATTTCATAAATGAAGAAGAATTGGAGACAGAAAAGGAATATGTGTTACCGATAGCTGTCAACCTGTCAAACCCAGATGTTTCTGTCGTCCCTGAATCAACTAAAACAAATAATAATAACAATAATAATGTAAATATAATAAACATAAACACCCAACCGACGCAAATTCCAAATGAGGATGCGACCTCAAATATAAACGACGATGGTAATGAGGACAAACTTAATAAAAACCTAGGCAACAATGAGAACGAATCAGCATGGATTGTCGTCAACAGCAAAAAAGGCAAACGTCCACCTCCAAAAAGAAGCTTGTTGGAAGAGAATGCCGGACTGGTTGTGGCGGGAAGCTACCGCTGGCTATTTGTAAGCGGTTTCGATCCTGGCACCAATGCAGACGGTATTTTAAACTACCTAAAGAAGAAAAATATTACCCAAAAGTGTACCTGTGATAAGACGCACACAAAAAAAGATGCACTAAGAAGCTCCTTTAGGTCGGATGTTCCAGCCTCTCTTGAAGGGATTATAAACTCAGGTGAAATGTGGCCAGTTGGAATCTACATAAACCATTTTATGAATCTCCAGAGCCGATGGGTAATCCGGCCAGCAAGTCCCTTGCAGCCATCCTAGGTTTAAATGAATCCGAGAAAGGGTATGTTTCAGTGGGATCAACAGAGCAACCTTATGGTCTTAGAATTCTTCATATTAACATCCGATCTTTGAGGAATAAAATAGAAGAAGTTGAAGCATTCTTAACTTCCAATGACACTAAAGACTATAATGTTCTCTGTTTCAGTGAGCATAATCTAAAGGATGAGAAGATCCCAATGATAAGGATCAATGATTTTATTGTAAGTTCTTGTTTTGTTCGAAAAACCTTACAACATGGGGGTACTATAATTTTAAATAAACCTGGTATTTTGTGTATAAATGTAGGATATTGTTGATATGTCTGTAGAGTTTCATTGTGAGTTGTCTGCTGCTGAAATAAAAATGTTTGACTGTTTAGTTTTAACTGTATATAGATCACCAAATGGAGATTTTAACTTATTTGTGTATACTTTGGCTCAGGTTTTAAATGTTATTGTTGGAAGTAATTTTATGCATGTCATTGTCAATGGTGATTTTAATGTAATTTTTAACACAAGTAATCAGCGTAGAACAGAACTCCTTGAGCTGTTTAGAAGTTTCAATTTAGAACAACAAATTTTCTGCAAAACAAATAATATCAATTGTATTGACAATATTTTTATCAGTTTTTCTGGGTCTGTTGCCTATTGCACTGATGTTTACGATCCTCTTCTGTCTGATCACAGTGCACTCGACATCTTAGTGCAACTGAACCGCGAAAGGGGGGATCCTGTCTCAGTGCAATACAGACCAATGACAGGTTCTTGGAGGGTCAGACTTGGAATTTCTCTGCAGTGGAGCTTCGCCCAGCTGGTGGTTCTTTTGATGGCTTTGTTCATCTTTTGGAGAACGAGATCAAGATAGTATTTCCTGAAATTGTACGTAAAAGTTCCCACAAAATCGAAATTGGATGGTTTGGCGATGCTTGTAGGAATATGAGAGAAACATTGAGATTTATTCATGAACTTCATTCAAACAGTGATCAGCTTAAATCATATAGGAAAAGGTATAAACTATGTCTTAAAAATGCAAAAACGGCAGCGTACACAAACCATATAGTAAACTCGGCAAATGTGGTGCGAACCTCTTGGGAGGTAATAAATTCATATAGAGGCACTGATGGGGCTCCTCCTCTTGTAGAACCATATTCAGATGCAGATGATTTTAATGAATTTTTTGCAGGTGTGGCCGAACAGGTTTTGGCAGCTGCGTCTGCTGCACCGGAGCCTTATGGTTCATTTTTGAGGTCTCCGGTGCAGAATGGTTTGGGTTTTTCTTTTAAGGAGGTAAGTCCAATACAGGTGAGAGATGCCATTAATGCTCTCAAAAACAAACCCAGTAAGGATGTTTAAGGTATAAGTGCTACTATGGTGAAACAACTCAAAGATCAGCTGATATCACCCCTTACTCAGTTGATGAATTCCAGCATAAGATCTGGTGTCTTTCCTAGTTGTCTGAAGCTGTCTAAAGTCATACCTATCTACAAAAAGGGAGCAAGCTATGATCCCAACAACTATCGACCCATATCACTGGTCCCTGTTTTCTCAAAAGTATTTGAGCACATACTAAAGGAACAACTGTGTCGGTATTTTGAGGACTGTCAGTTTGGTTTCAGGGCAGGTCGTTCCACTACCCAGGCTGTGTTGGATATGCTAGAGCATATGGTTGAGGCTTTTGAGGGGTAACATTATGTCACTGCGACATTTTGCGACCTCTCTAAGGCCTTTGACTGTATGTCTCATCCAATTTTGTTGGATAAGGTGGCGTACTATGGTCTTGATCAGGTCAGCGTTGAGCTTTGGCGCAGCTATCTGGCTGGTCGAGGGCAGCAGACTTTGTACAATAACCATCTATCCTCCTATGCACCAATAAACCATGGAGTACCACAAGGATCAATATTGGGTCCTCTCCTATTCCTAATTTATATCAATGATATCCCTAGGGCTTGCCCAGGTGCAAATCTTTGGCTATTTGCCGATGACACAACAGTGGCAATGGATGGTGGGAACTTGCAGGGTTTGCTGGGCTCGATTAGCACAGTGGTCTTGGTGGATGGCTTGAGGCGAATCGCCTGGCCCTGAATAATAGCAAAACGGTGAGCATGGTCTTTGGTTAAGGGCAATTCCGGATGAAAATTCTGCCAAAGTAAAATTTCTGGGGGTACATCTTGACCCTAGCTTAAAGGTGATAGGTATGTTCACGCAGTGGCTACCAGTTTGTCCAGACACATATTCCTACTAAGGAATCTAGTGAAGGTTCTCCCGCCGCCAGTGTTGGTTCAGGCGTTCCATGGGATTTTCCAGTCGGTGGCCACTTATGCTATTTTGACATGGGGACACTCTGTTCATTCGGCACGTGTCTTTTCTCTGCAGCGGAGGGCGGTACGCATCATTTCTGGGCTGGGCTACAGGGATGATGCTAAGCAAACATTTATAGACCTAAGAATTTAAACGGTACCATGCAGGTATATATTTGAATGTATGTTCACACTAATCCTAATCGATATGCTAGAAATAACGAATATCACGATTATTATACTAGGCAGGGAGATAGCGTTCGAATTGGGTATCTTAGATTAAATAGAACCCGGTCCTCCATTAACTATTATGCCCCAGAGTTGTATAATAGGGTGACAATGACATTAAGATCTAGCCATTGACTAGGTTTAGAAATAAAATAAAACTGTATCTGTTGAACAAAGCCTTTTATAGTGTTAGTGAATTTCTGTTAGAAGGTGACTTGAATGTTTAATTTATGGTTACTGTGCAAAACTCTGTAATTTCATTTATTAATTTTGTGTTAGATTTTAGGAATATTTTTTGCTTGTTGACGAGAGGAAGTATATTTACTGTATCAATAACTTGAATAAATTTTGAATTTGAATTTGAATTTGAAAGCATTATAATATGCAAAAAAATGCTAAATTTAATTTTGCCTTAATATGGACATAACCGATTACTTACTGGTATAATAGTAGTTTATCAAATAAAATTATATTTCTAAGTAAAACATTAAAGAATGTATTTATCACAAAATTGTTATAGGGAGAAAATTTAAAATTGCTAATACAAAAAATACATTTTCCTAATTTTCCTTTCGACCTAAAAATTTTGCCGTCTTAGCAATATTAAACTCATATTTCAGAAATATAAGTTTAAGCCACATAAAATATAATCTTTACACGCCATTTACGAAGCCATCTTACATCCGCGTCGTTCGTCCTGCTTAAATTTTTGGTCGTGTTCCTTTTTTGGCTGGAAACGTGTTATCGCGAACGTTCAATAGAAACGTCTAAGATTAATATTGGAGGTCTCGCAATTTTTTGATATTAAGTTAACGCTGATATCGGAAATTTGAGGTAAATACGAAGCAGTACGTATAAAGCTGGTTATGTTTGCTTGGATCAGTAAAAGCACTGATTAAAGTCAATTTAAAAACGGCAAGATATAAGATGGTAAAGAAAACAAACCCATAAGCCGGACAAGAAATTTAAACTTATACGAATAACATCAGATGTAGAAAAACAAATTACGATCACATCGTGTAACGGTCAGAAAAAGGCAGTATTATTAATCATTAATTAACATTAAATTTCATTCATTATTCTGTCAAGAATCAGAACAGATATTTTTTACAGGGGTTGGTATATACCTACATAGATTGATAGATTTCAAAATAAGACACACATAAGAATGGGATCATCATTTATTGGTCATATTACATAGTGTATTAGCACTTCTCTACTTAACCACGGCTAAGATCCATTAATGTACCTCCCCGTTTTATTTTGACGTTGTCTTCCGGAAAGAGAGAAGGAGGTCACACATGCGAGCGCCTTGTTTATAATAAAATAATTGATGTTATGTAGATTTCTGGAGCTTGAGCGATAAATACTTCCCATGGGGGTATATGAACTATATCATATCCCAAGTATAGTACAAGAAATCAAGTCAAACAGATTAAGATGGCTGGGACATGTCCAGAGGAGTAATGACCCAGGGCTAATTAAAATGGTCTGGGAAGAAACCCTTACCAACGAAAGACCACTTGGGCGCCCAAAACTTCGATGGCGGGATAATATCCGCAAGGACCTTCAAACCCTGGGGGTGCTCAACTGGGAAGAAACCACTCAGAATCGGAGAGAATAGAGGAGAATTGTTGAGGCGGCCAAGACCCACCCCGGGTCGTAGAGCCATGTATAGATATATATGGATATGGGGGTAGTAAGCTTTAGTATTATTGTATTTTCGCATCTGTTTTTTGTGGCGTCAATTTGCCATTTAGATTTAATTTACTTGATTCCTTAGCTTTACTAGAAAAATTTAATTACTTAAAGATTTTAAAATGTCTTGCTAAATGAAACCTTCATTGTTTCGATCACATGCACATTCACTTCGACACATCCGTTGAAAATACTAAAATAGTTAGCAACCGAGTACCCAAACTAACCGATTAGATTGCCTACAAAGAGTATCTAAAGTCGGCGCTTGAGCTTTAACTACTGAGGAACTTGATGTAGCCTCGATACACCTAGAAAGTGCTATAATAGCCTCTTACGAAAAAAACTGCCCGGTGAAATAGGTGGCAACAGGACACTAAACAGGCTAAAAACTGAGTCGAGGAAAGCCTTCAATGAAACCAATAGACTGGGAAATTGGGATAACTATCATAAAACCCTGTCCGACTATAACAAAGAGCTTCGGAGATCCAAAAGAAGAACTTTTAGATCCTTTTGGAAGGGATAGATGAATAAGCACCGTCCATTCCTCTACAAAAAGTGCTATCCAAAAAGCACTCATACGAAATCAGCCTAGTAAAGAATAGAGCCCAAGCTGAGCCCCCTGAAGAAAGTCTAAGGATTCTTCCATAAACCCACTTCCCGGGTCAAGCATAATTGCCAAAGGAGAGCTGGCACAAGAAGACGAGCCGATCGAAACTGCTCAGCAGCCTACAAAAAAGGTAAAAGGTCTAGCCAACAAAATATTTACAAAAAACACAATCAGATGGGCGACACATAGCTTTAAACCCTATAAATCACCGGGAATAGATGGAATCTTTCCAGGTATAGAGCACCTGGTAGTCAATCAATCTTCACAGTCAACTTTGCATTGGGCTCCATTCCCAAAAACTGGAGGAAAGTTAAGGTAGCGTTCATATCAAAGACAGGGAGGAATCAAAATCTTACCACCACATTAGCTTAACCTCCTTGCTTCTTAAAACGGTGGAAAAGATTATCGATAGGTACGTCAGGAGAAAGTTCCTTTCTAGTGTTCCACTGTATGCAATACAATTCGCATACCAACTATCGAAGTCTAACACCCATGGTCTTCAAAATCTTATCCCGATATAGAGAAGGCATTGGCTAAAAAATAGGTGGCGCTGTGTGCATTTCTAGACATAGAGAATGCATTTGACAATATCTCACATGAATCCATTCTGCGCGCCACAACCCGCAGAGGCGTGGAACCAACCACTACAAAATGGATAAGATCAATGCTAACCAGCCGCGAACTCACTGCGACCATTGGCATTGGAGAAACAGCCGTCACAGTCAAAGTAATAAAAGAATGCCTTCAAGGAAGGATCCATGCTTTAGTCTCTGGTGGTTGACGAGGGGCCCATGCTTTAGTCGCTGGTGGTTGACGATCCACTGGTAAGACTGACTGAAGCAGGCTTTGAAGTCCAAGGTTACGCAGATGACCTAGTTATAATGTGCAAAGTGCACTCAACTTTGTCAACAAGCAAAACCATAGTGATCCCATTCACAAAAAGAAGAGAGCTGAACCTTAATTTATTAATTAATATATTTATTTATTTATTTATCCACGGATAAACCACTTTAAATATCTCACTATACAATCAAATAATAATAGACAATGCAAAATTGGTTAAAATACTTATATAAAATCAACTTATCTAAAACAGCCTTCTAACATCACCTTTAAAATTTTCATTTGGTTTACCAAAAATACCAAGAGGGTCCTGGAAAAAATTTTATGTTCTAACAATTCTAGCCAGGGGACCTCTCTTGGGTTAAAAGTTTCAGTATGCCTGCTACGCCTAGGCGGTACATTTAAATTGATCAACCTCAACAGATCAGGACAATCAATTACAGAGTTCACAATTTTGTGCAAGAAACACAAATCTGCACAAGTCCTCCTGTCTTCCAGAGAAAGCAACACCAATTGAGATCCCAAAACTCATATGAGTACTCCTCTCTCTGAAGCCCCATTCTATACCCAATAATTCGTAAGAATTTATTTTGCACTCGCTCTAACATATCAATATGTGTGCGATAAGAAGGAGAACACACAACAGAACTATACTCCAGGATGGATCTAACCAGAGAGCAGTACAATAGTCTAAAAGTGGGTATGGAGAATTCACACGATTGTCTACCAACAAACCCCAAGATCTTTAAGGCGCGTGATGTAATCCCCAGATTATTGTTGTCAATTCGATGCTGAAAAACTATGGGGTTTTGTTTTCTGCCGAAGGATATTTGTTGACATTTTTTAACATTTAGGTCCATTTTATCAAGTTTACACCAATCAGAGAAGAAGGAGATGTCTTCCTGAAGAAGAAGAGCATCGCTAAGTGAATTAAGGTCAATCAGGAAAAGACTAAAAAGGATAGGGACATAGTGCGATCCCTGGGGAACACCGGATGGAACATGTATCTCTTTGGACACAGAACTGCCAATTTTTACCATCTGAGACCTGCCAGTTACAAAGCTCTTGAACCATGATAGAAGCGGATCTCTAATTCCTATCGCCTTAAGTTTCAGAGAGAGTTGATGGTGGTTGAACCTGTCAAATGATTTAGAAAAGTCAGTATAGACAGAGTCAACTTGCCATCCCCCTTCCATTTGATTCAAAATGAAATTCTCATACAGCATCAAGTTGGTCGCAGTGGACCTTCCCCTAAAGAACCCAAACTGCTCTAAGTTAAATATCTGTTTCAGATCCCATGACAATCTCTCACAGACAAGCCTGTCCAAGAGCTTAGCTATTTCAGACTGATTGAACACTGCTCGGTAGTTTTCCACCTCAGTTTTTGGTCCGTTTGTATATAGGTTTAAGATAGCTAACTTTACAAAAATCAGCAAATTGACCTGCACTAAGTGACAAATTAAAGAGTATTTGAATAGGTATAGAGATTGTGAAAATACACTTTTTCAAGAAAAATGATGGTATACACATCATATGGATAAATCCTCATTGACTGCTGCAATATGGGAAGCTTAGTCTGCTTAGTCCTAATACCGCCTACATTTTGCTAAAATACCGACAGCTGATTCGAGTTCAGCTCGACACTGGCGTGGGAAAAACTTAAAAGGCCTTATTTGCATTACTGTGATTAGATCGAGCATAAAACTTTCTTAAGATCACACCCACTGGCCAAATTTCAGGAGACATAACTCTGTCCCTAAATACAGCATCTAGTGTTAACTTAAAAGACTGATTATCTCCTTTAACAGGCAGAGCCTCTCTCCTTCCAATATCTACAAGGTGTTTAATAACATGCGCCTTAATAAATTCAGCAGATATTCCATTTTCTATTTTACCCAAATAAATGTGAGTTTTCATGTTTTGAGCTGACTCACTGGCAAAATTTTCCATATCCTCTAAATGTCCGTTTCCTCTAACGATATCTTGTTCAGGTATTTGATATTTAATGTTTTGTTCTTTTCTTCTAATGTTCCCCTTTCAGGGAATGGTTGGCTTTGCTGCAAGGCAATCCGCCAGCACACCCCTCTTTCCGGCGCTTATTTAGAGGCCCGGCTGCCCCCAGGCATAAATTACACGTTGTTCCAGTGTGAGGAGACTATTTGGTAGGAAAAACCAGTAAGACGGGCCTGTGCCCCTGGTGATTCCCGACTTTTGCACAAATATAAGCAACTGAACTGCACAGAAAGAAATGGTCCCACGGGGACATCCGGTCCCTCCCGGCCTGGGTACCGGCGTGAATGGGTATTTCTTCTGGCTATGAAAACTCTGAAAGGCACAGAATATATTCTGGCTGTAAACTCTGAAAGGTACAGACTAAGCTGGCTATGACGTCCGGTTCTACCTCGGGGAGAAAATCGGTCACTAAACGTTTGCCACGTGTCGCTCAATGGCCTGTGCCACTGGCGCTCAGAGAGCCGTCACCGAACGCGTCTACACTCAACCGAAGTCGAATCGGAAGTGTAATGTTTTGTTTTCGATTTGGCGGCTTGATATTAAGGTTATTGGTTTTCTCTTCTTTGTTTTTGCTGGTCTTAGCTACCAAAGTGCCAGGGTTGTTACTTTGTTTAATTACAGCGGCATTTTGTTGTTTCCTCTCTTCGCTGCTAATCACAGACATACTGCGCTCCTTTTCTGCGCAATCCTGATTGACACTTTTGTTGGCAATACTGATGAGCTGCCCCTCTGACTCCTTGCCCCGTAATGTTTTTTGTGAGGTTAAAAGAGTAATTTTCTCATTGGTTTTATTAAATTCATCACCAAAAGCTTCAAAGCACCCCATCAATCGTAGAACGACAAAATTGAGTATTTCATTGGACTTAATAAGTTGATCCAAGTCCATATTTTTGGCTGGTTCTTGATCATTGCACATTGCATGTTAAAGCCCACAACTTTCGTTCCTTTCGCGCGAACTGCACAAGCCGCGTGAAAAACAGTTTCACAATTAATACATTTCACCCACTTTGGGAGGGACAACGGTAGAGCTTTCAAAAGATGTTAAGTATCTTGGCATCGTTCTTGACCAGATACTAACCTAGAACCACAACTGGAAAGAACTAAAAAAAAAGCAACGGCAGCGCTTTGGGCCTGTCGGCGACTCTTTCGTAAAACATGGGGGCTTCATTATCTGGTGGTCCTATAACACTGTTGTTAAGCCTATTATAACCTTCTGCTTGGTGTGGTGGGTAAAAACAAAGGAAATAACAACACAGCAAAAGCTAACAAGAGTACAAAGGCTCGCCTGTATAACAGGGGTTATGAAAATGTGCCCCACAGCAGCTCTGGAAACCCTACTTAACCTCCCTCCGCTGCACATATGCATAGAAAAGTAAGCCTGGACCAGTGCGTATGGAGTCACTCAGACACAACATCTGAAGTCAGGAAACCTGATTGGACACCTTAAAATTCTGAAGGATATCCAGATAGAGGCGATGACCAAACCAACCGATACAATGGAAACAAAACTCCATTTTGATCACTCCTTTGAAGTGGTAATTAAAAACCGCAATACTACAGGGGAAAACTTTAAAACAACTAGAGAGGTGATCACTTGTATGTTACACAGATGGATCAAAGATGAAAGAAGGAGTTTACGGACCTAGATGTCGAATCCCTGCACTTTTAGGAAACTCCCACAATATTTCAAGCAGAACTAAATGTTATCAAAGTAGCCATCTCTAAATGTGCCAAAAAGAAGTGCACAGATCTATATCCTATCAGATAGTCATGCAGCCTTAAAAGCGCTAGCATCTAGCAGAATCAACTCCCGGCTAGTGTGGGATTGTCGGATGGCTGCAGATCAACTGGAAAACAGAACCAGACTCACCTTAATGAGGGTACCAGGACACGAGAGTGTGGAAGGCAACGAAGCCGCTGACCAGCTCGCACGGAATGGTGTACAGACTACCTTTTGCGGGCCTTAAAAATTCTGTGGGGAAAGTGACACATTGGCACCTAGGCAGAGACAAGCCAAGAAACTAATCTCTCACTCGTCTAACTACACAAAAAAGCTTCTCGAGCTACAAAAAATGAAATAGAACTGGGCGTAGATCTTGTCACTTGACATGATCCCTGGAGGTACCACCTCAAGAAAATGGGGAAAACCACTGACGAACAATGCAGATCCTGCCAAACTATGGCTGAAACGTCAGAGCACTTATTTTGCTGCATCTCGGGGGCACCGGGGGATCTACAAAAGCTTAACCCTCGAAATATTCTGAGATTCTCGAAAGAGAAAAGAATTTTCGTGTAAAATAGGAGGGTATGCACAAAATATCAATTGTGGTCGACGTGTTGAAGGGCAAATCTTGCCGAGCGACCCCTCTACCTACCATACCATACCATACCATACCATACCAACCTTCATTGTTCCATTTAAGGATAATTAATCTTACCTCAGTTTGTAACCGCTTAAGTTGCTACTTTTTGACGGAGAATACGTGTGTGGACATCTTCCATTACAACATGCCGTATAATGTCTGCTTTAATTGATTTCCTGTAGCATAGCTTTAATTTTCGTGACTCTGACATTTCGAGAATAGTGTCAGTCGGTATCTTAACATTTTGCCTTCAGACAGGCTTGACGTGCGAGCGGCATTTTATAGGCACTAACTGCCTACGGGTTCGAGTGACGCATCACGAACTATGGAGTTACCAAACTAAAATTTTTGAATATTCGTTTTTGGTACCACGTTACGTAATTTAGGGTTTGATATTATAGGTATGTATCGAACATGTCCCGTTGGCATAGTGTCATCCATAGACAAATCATGAGTGGTTTAATTTTTGGATGCGGTCAACATTGGTAAGCAAATAATATTAAAAAGTGACATTTTTACACTCATTTTTCATGTCTGATATCAACAGGTCAGTCGAAACCATTCAAAATTAATTTTTCTAGCTTCTCAAATAAAAGCTGCTACGAATGCTCCAAAATAAATGAAAAAATGGTAAATTATTATTACATGGTAACTTAAATACAATGGATCAATGCCAGTTTTTCTTAAGCAAATAAATTACTGTCGGTCTCTTTTCTCGCTCTTCCCCTTTTTATTTGGCTATTTTTAAAACGTGTTTCGTCGTACTTGAGAGTAAAAGGATGTGAACTTCGAGCGTCCGTAAATTAAAACTTTTGTCCGGGAAGGAAACCCCATTGTTGGAGAAATTCCGTCTCTGACAAACCAAAAAGACGATATAATTTATTTGTTGAATAGACGTACTATATTCGAAGGTTTGCGTTTGGTGGAAATTTTAATTTATCTCTTCGGAACAATCTGTTTGGATGCTATTTTATATAATTCAGCATATAAATTCTGAAGTAGTATCGCTCCGGCAGACAAATTTTGTCTCGGAACTCGAAACAATGCATCTCGAGACACGAAAAGCACCATCAATAAATGAAGAGGCGATTTGTTTCGAAGATGTTTAACGATTCTATAAGGAGTTGTTGTTCCACTGCCAGCCAGGCATTGTAAGCTATGCTTCCAGGTAATGTAGACATAATAATAGTTATTTATTAGGTAAGGGTGTTATGTTACATATAATTCACGCAGGAAAAGTTTAGCCCATTGGATTATTCAACGCTTTCATATAATCGCGTTTTAGCAACAAGTAATGAAAATTTGAAGTTGGAAAATGGGCATGCAGTTTTTCTTGTTGTTTCCTATCTGGTTAATATATACGCTACGGTCAATTTATCTCCTACAAGGACGTCAGTAAAATATTGATTTATGCGCCGAACAAATTATTCGAAAAAGACTCAGATCATTAACGAAGAAAAATGAGAAAACAGACCTGAAAAGTTTCTTATAATTGGAAATCTTTGGAAAGTTCAATGTTTAAGTTTCGTTAAACATTCCAAAGATATACCAACTTCCAAAAGGCATTTAAACTTTTCTTAAGATAACTCTATTTGGATACTTACTTTACGAACGAACTTTTGGAATGCAAACTAATAAAGATAATTTATTGAGAAAAAAACTATTTTACGTGCCGAAAAGTAATTTTACTTATTCGTATTCCCTCCGTACACTTTTAAGAACATTGGATTACTTATCGGAATTTGAACAACTTATTGTAACGGAATATAAGTTATTAAAAATAAGTTTATTCCGTTCCACTAAATTCTGTCTGTTTATCAATGGTTTTCGATGTTCGGTATATTAATCGTGACATCTATCTGTGAATGGGTATATTTCGCACAATTAACTATTTAAGAAGAACAGGTACGCTGGTTTATATCCATAGTTAGCGGATTCGTGCCGTTGTAGATTTCTATATTGAGTGAGTGACATCTATTCGGAAACGGGCTTATCTCATATAGTTGGTAATTGAAGGATGATAGTACGCTATTCAATACCTATAATTTAAGGATTTAATCTACAATAGGTTACTATATTTAGCGTATGCTGAGTATTTCCATAGTTTGTCGCCGGGTATCCTATACCGGTTGTCACATGATTTAAATTACCCTATGAGAACTTCGAAAATCAGAATAGGTTGAACGTCTTAAATTTTGAAAGGAAGATCGATATCTTGTTTGCAACGCTAGACTGGGTAAGTGCTAGCATTTTGATCTTATTCATCTTGCATACATTTCACTAATCTTTTCATTTTTCAAATACATAATTAATCATTGTTTCTGATTCGGTTAATCATATTTCGCTAAAGCAAGAATTTAGCATTTTTATATTACACTATTATCGAGTAATTTACGATTTCAATTATCTTAATTTTCTTGTATTGACCATTAGGTTTAAATAATACAAATACAAATACAAAATCTTTATTTTCATAGACATTTACATGTATCGGAATTGTCAAAAGGATATAGTGCTATACAGCAATAGATACAATCGAGTATACAACAATAAAATATACATACATAAAAAAACAAGCATTGGTAGAAATACATCATCAACTCTGCGAGACTCGATTAACATAAAATATCACAATACAATAAAAACATCTTCCCATACTTCGAGGAAGTACTCACTCAATGCGTAGTAAGGCCTCTGCTTTAAAAATACTTTAGCCTGAATTTTAAAGGCGATTTGTATCGTACCTGCGTATCTGAGTGTCAAGGCCAAATGATTGTAAATTCTCAGAGCAGTAACGATTGGGCCTTTCATAGTGATTGCAGTTCTACAGTATGGTACATAGAGATTACCCTTCTGCCTAGTTTGATAGAGATTTATATCACCACAGGTTAGAAACTCAGAGATGTTTTGCTTTATATAAATTACAGATTCCAAAATGGATAAACTAATAACTGTTAGAAAACCTTCCATCCTAAATACGGGAAGACAGGAGTCTCTAAAGTTGAGCCCAGAATTCACTTCTGCATTAAAAGCACACTCTGCACATGCAAAGACGCACCCCATGCAAAAGTCCATACTTAATGATCGAGTATGCACATCCATAATAGTAGGACTTAAGGGTCACTAAATCAACCTCATCCCGCAGTTGCCTGATAACAAAATGTTTTGTTACCAATTTACTTCACAAAGCAATTATATGGTCCTCCCAAGTCCAATGTTGGTCAATAGTGACGCCTAGAAGTTTAATTTTGTTTTGTTGTACAATCGAAACGTTCTTTTCCCTAACAAGCAAATTGCGATCATGTTTCACTTAGAGTGGTGTAAAGACAATAAAATTAGTATTACTGGTGTTCAGCAAAAGGCCGTTTTTGGATGAGCATCTTGAAATATTCATAATTGACACAAACTCACATCATTACTACCCTCAACTACAGCGGTGGTGTCATCGGCAAATAGCCTTATAAAATTATTAGAAAAAAGAGGCAGATCATTTATAAAAATCAGAAAAAGGATGGGATCCAGGACACTGCCCTGGGGGACTCCCATATTGACTACTAATTCATCTGAGTGCACATGCTGTTGTTTAATGTTTAGGGCGACATACTGACGTCTATCAGTCAGATAAGATTCGATCCATTTTAGAGAGGTACCCCTTATTCCATAAGCATGTAGATTTTTAAGTAACATTTGATGATTAATGGTATCAAAGGCCTTTTTTAAGTTAAAACACAAGCCCATACTTCTAAGCCTGTCATTGAAGTTATCAAGGATTCTTTGGTAAAATGAGATAATTGCGTCACAAGTAGAACGCCCAACTCTAAAGCCAAATTGACCACAAGTCAAAGTATTAAATTTATCAAGATATTCAATAAGACGCATCTTAAAGGCATTTTCAAAAGTTTTAGAAAATACCGAGACCAAAGCTATGGGTCTATAGTTGTCAATCAGGGAGAGATCGCCCTTTTTAAATATCGGCATCACTGTGGCCCTTTTCAAAATATTTGGAAAATAACCAAACTGGAAAGACAGGTTTATTAACTGGGTCAAAGGTTCCGTCAGCCAGACTGTGCATTCTTTTAATATGCTACCTGGGACCTGGTCTGGTCCACATGCCATTTTATTTGAAATAAACATTATAATGTTTGAATTGAATTATTAACATGCTCTACGGAGATAAAGTTTTTATATTTTTTAATTTCCTCAGTTAATTGAGTTACTGATTTTTTTTTTTAATGGCAGTGGCACACACACTAAAGGGAGATCCTATGGCGCTCGACGAGCGGTGTGTGTGCGAAGATGTTGATTGACACGGTTCTTGAATATTTGTAGGTTGTAATTAGTGGGAAACAGATGTCCTAGAAGTGAGTTCCACAGTGATGCAGTGCGCCAGACAAAGGAGTTCTGGTAAAGCGATATTCTAGGTATTTCTAGTTGTACGACGAACAGGTGCGCTCCTGCCGTCTGTCGGGACTGTCTAACAGGAGTTGCCAGGGGCGGGATTATGCGGGCCAAATCCTGGGAACATCTGCCGGCAAAGTATCTGTAAAACAGAGACATCTCGGCCACATGTCTGCGATGTTCCAGACAATCCAGATTCCGGGTCAACTCCGGATCGCCGACGAGACGCACAGCCCTTTTCTGAATGGAATCCAGCAGCTTTAGGGTATGCTTTGGTGCGGCACCCCAGATATGTGAGCAATATTCTAAGCACGGTCTTATTTGCGCTTTGTACAGCAAGAGCAACTGCTGCGATGTATAGAGTTTTTTGTTGCGAAATAGCGCACCAAGCTTCTGGGAGGCTGATTTTGCGATGTTAGCAACATGGTCATGCCATGACATATTGCTGTTGACCGAGACACCCAGCAGCCCGATTGACGAGGATGAAGGAATGGTCGATCCTGCCATAGTGATGTCAGGGCCTGCTGTATTGGCCCTCTTAGTAAACGTTGCTGCTTGGGTCTTTGCTGCATTGAACTGGACCAAATTTCGGTCGCCCCAAGTTTGAACTTTCTCCAGGTCTTGATAGCTGTAATCTGCTCCTGTCTGCGGTGATGAGTCTCAGTCGCTGGTAAGGGTTTTTCTGATCTAAAGTGGGAGACAAGGGTACTGTCATCTGCAAAACTGTAAACAGGATTATTCGTTTCGATCAGCAGGTTATTAATATAGATGAGGAACAGAGTTGGTGAAAGTATTGCGCCCTGAGGCACGCCCGCGTTGATGGTGAATGTGTCCGAGATGTGTCCATCGATTGCAACGTGTAGGGATCGGTTCTTAAGGAAACTGGCCAGCCAGAGAGAGGCGGGCAGTCCCAAGGACGGCAGTTTGTTGAGCAGTCCGTCATGCCAAACTCTGTCGAATGCCTTTGAAATATCCAACGCAATCGCTCGAGACTCTCCGTAGTTTTCAATTGCCCTACTCCATATATGAGTGACATAGGCCAATATATCTCCTGTCGATCTCTCTTTGCGACAGCCGTATTGATTATCACTGATTATTCTGTTGCTCTCGAGGTACTTGAGTAGTTGCTGATTGACTACACGTTCCATGACTTTGGAGATTATTGGAAGCAAGGCAATTGGGCGATAGTTTGAGGGCGTGGTTTTTTTGCCTTTTTTTGGAACAGGTTGCACTCGAGCGACTTTCCAAGAGGATGGGTAAATCCCTTTTCTGTAAGAAAGAGAAAAAAGCCTGGAAACAAACGATTAAATTTATTCGCAATATCATGAGGGCAACTTAATTCATACTTGATTTAAAGTTTCGCGTAGAAAATGCCATTTCAAACAAGGCATACAAAATGAAGAAAAATTTCTCAAAAATACCACATACTCAATGCTACAATCACAAATGAAATCGAAATTCTCATTCGACAACAGATGTTTGAAATAAGATACATTTTCTGCAGAATACGAACGACCTTTCGCCTCAAATACATCAGATTAATTCTCACGTTGCAGACAAAGTTCCACATAAGCAATCTGGGCTCTGTGATCCGAAAAATTAACATCGTAGGTGTGTGCTTTAAGTTTTTTTACATTGGTAAATATGTTATCAATAAGGGATGCAGAATCTCCCTGTATCCTAGAATATTCATCAAAAGATTGGTACAAACCATAGGAACTAAAAATATGTAATATATTTTAAGTAGTCCTATTCATATGTGTAAAATCAAAATTAAAATCACCACATACAAACGTTTGCCCCTTAAACTGCGACAGAAATGATAAAACACCTTCTAATGAATCATAAAATTTAGATAACTCAGCTCCTGGAGATCGATACACTGCACACACCTGTATACAAGCAGAGAGGAGACTTACCTTAATAGAAACTGCCTCAAAGCATTGGTCAATAATAAAATCTTAATTGATACACAATACACTGGAATTAAAAGTTTCATGTACAAAAATGGCAGCGCCACCACCTTTACAGTTCTTACGCGCATAAACAGCAGGAGTATTGTAATTATCTAGGCAGAAACATCCAGCTTTCACATGTGACAGCCAGATTTCAGTCAAACAAACTCCCTGAGGATACCCCATCGTATATAGAAAAACTTCTAACTCGTTCTTTTTGGATCTTATGCTCCTTATGTTAAGATTTAAGATATTTAATATTAATTTACCATTGTGGGTATCTCTAGTTGTTGTATCGCTAATTGGAGGATGGGATAATCCGACTAGTGACCCACCATGGGGGTCGTTTTTCGTAGGTATAAAACACGTTTAATGCATGCATTTGCAGGCCACAAGTCGGCATTAATAGCTTTATTAAAGTTTTCTTCGGTAATCCTCACCTTAAAGGAGAAATATTCCTCAGGGTCTCTTGGTGTCAAAGGTTCATAAATAACCTCAGGAAAATGAAGTTTTAAGAGAGACTTTAAAGAGTCAGGTGAAGTATTCGGTTCAATACGAAACACATGGAGATCAACAGCCCTCTTCATTCCCCTTAGGGCACCAGTAGAACTACCAGCGCCAGTACCCACAACAACACTACTTTTCCGTTTTTATTTGTCACTTATTTCCATTCAGGTGATTGGGGAATATGGTCATTACGATTACTTGCGCAATCGCGTCCTTCAGCATATTTGGATAATATGGACCTCTGTGCATCAGCTACACCCGTGCTAACATCTTGAATACTGCCATTTTTTAACCTGTTTGGATCATCTGCCCCCGTACTATCCATCTTTGATAACCTTACCTTGTTTGTTATCATTTTGGGACAAAATTGAATTTGCAGTGGCAACACCGCCGAACTGAAATTTTAAAACCTCAATATGCTTAGTTTTATTTTAAGCATCAAAATTAGGTCATCCTAGCTGGAAATATTCTATTTGTAACATCAAGCACATAATTATTAGCACTTGCCCTGCTGCGTTTCAACAATGATGTACTGATATTAATTTACATATATTAGAGGTTTAAGTATACATGTGTAAATTTACCTGGTTTATTTTTCTTTATCTTGTATCTAAGTTCCTATCTCAAGGCGAGATAGTAATTGTCTTATCTTTATCTTTGATTAATTGAGGCGTAATTACGCTCAATTATCGTTTATGTGCCAAGGTCCATATATTTAGAAAAAGTAATAGAAATTACTTATTTGGAGTTCTAATAAGATTCATTTATAAAGAGGTTGTACTTCTATTTTTCTATTTATCATTAAATTCAAGTTATCTTTTACTTAGAGTTGCCGAGAGCCAGAGTTTGGACAGGTTTCATAATATTCTTTTCAATTTTAAATTTCAATCACAATTTCTTTTGAATTTCATATCTTAAAGTAAGGAAAATAAATGTCTTGAGTAACAGTAATTATTTATGGTGTTGCTTAACCATAGTTATCTATAATTTTTGCTCAACTTAAAATTGTAATTATACCTGCTGTAACCAGTAAATTTTGAAATTGTCAGTCAACACCTCCTATGTAATAGTCCAACTGAGATCCACAGGATACTTTCCTGAATAGTTAGTTAATTAGCAGTATAAGTTAGTCTAAGACTTGTCTATTTTTTTTAATGTTACGACTAATCCAAGACGTCAACTACAGCTGTGACATGCAAACAGGTGGGAGTCGTCACTAGGATTACCAGTAAGACCTGGATACGCCTATAGCGAGTGAACTTAGGTACAGGCCGAAGCGGTTCCAGTGGAGGTCCCAACCGATCGCATGGTTGCAGATAACTGAATGAAGTTAGGTATCAATCAGTCTGAGGAGAGATCTTTGTAAAGACCAACTATCCGTTATAATTAAATGTTTTTAATATTTTACATTGCTATAGTCAATTTATTCAAAAAGCTAAAACTTCGTAAGTTATATTTACATCTGATTATATAGATTTCAATATTTTGTTTTAAACCTCATCATTTATACTTGTAAATTAGCTGTTAAATTAATATACATTGTTTTTAGAAATACTTTGTTTAATTTATTACAGGATTTGGTTCTATAAGACGCGAATTATTCTTATCTTCATAAATTCATAATTATTGATATCTAAAAATTCATTTTCTGTTTGCATTGTCTCTAAGAACTCTGGCGCCCACAATTAAAAAGTAATATAATTAATGAAAGAGACAACTCACACCCTTAGTGACAAAGAATCTCATATTTAAATAAACTAAATAAATTAACTTTCGCTTTATCCTTACAAATTGGCGACTGAGCTAGAAAATCATTATTAAGTGGTGCTCGATAAGTTACAAAGTGGCGCCCAACTAAATAATTCATCACATTAATGCTTTCTCGTATTTTCCATTAGAAAAAAAAATCTTGCAATAATTTGCATATAGAAAGATAATAATTTTATAACTAACACAAACTAACCTAAACATTATTATGAAATTATAAAGAGGCATCAGAATGTGTTACTTTTCGCATAGCATAGTGCACATGAAACATCGTTAAAATATAATTTTCACTTCTTCTTATAGAGCATCTCCTATGGGAGGTTTGCTATCATCTCAGCAATGCGGATCTTGTTGACTGCAGCTCTGAACAGTTGAACATTGCTATAATTAAACCAATCCCTTAGGTTCCTTAGCCAGGATACACGGCGTCTGCCAATGTTCCGCCTTCCACTAATCTTTTCTTGGACTATCAGTTGTAGAAGTGTGTATTTATTTCTGTCCTCTCCTTATATGACCCAGATATTGAAGCTTTCTCTTTTCTACGGTGTTAACTATTTCGCACTCCTTCTGCATCCGGCTCAGCACTTCGGCATTAGTAATTCTAGCGGTCCAGGGAATCCGCCACATTCTACGGTAGCACCACATTTCAAAGGCCTGCAGTTGGTCCATGTGGTTTTTCTTGAGGGTCCAGGCCTCAACTCCATACAAAAGCGCGAAAAAAAACGTAACAATGAAGCATCCTCATCCTAAGTTCCATGTTTATATCCCGACTCGTAAATAAATTTTTCATCTTTATAAATAATGTTATCCTGGCTATTTCTATCCTTGTTCTTATCTCTCTTGTTTGATCACCCGTTTGTTCTACCCAAGTTCCTAAATATTTATATGTCGGCACATTCTCTATCGTAGTCAGGTTCACATGATTCAGATTCTGTGGGAACTTTGTAACTTCCATCAACTTGGTTTTCTTAAAGTTAATTTTTAGTCCGTATTCATTACAGCGCTCATTTAATTTTTCCAAGTGCTACGTGCCTTCAAGATTGCTCGTTAACAAGATGGTGCAGTGTCATCAGCATATCTCATATTATTAATCACCTCTCAATTTATAACTATTCCCACTGACTTTTCTTCTAAGGTTTCCCTAAAAATAGCTTCGCTATATAGGTTAAAGAGAAGCGGCGATAGGATGCAACCTTGTCTCACACCACGACGAATCTCCATTTCTTCAGTTGGTTGGTTTTCTACCATTGTATTAGTTTTTTGACCCCAATATAGATTACTAATTATTCTACCCTGAGTCAACGTTTTTACTGACGAGCAGCAGATGTAATTGGTGATGTTTCACTCTGTCAAAGTTTTTCTCGAACTCGATGTAACACGCATACACCTCTTGGTTTATATCAAGACAGCACTGGAAAAGAACGTTAATCCCGAAAAGCCTCTCTCGTGTTCCAAGTCCATCGCGGAATCCAAATTGTGTGTTGCTTATGTCTTCCTCGAGTCTTCTGTAAATTATTTTGTGGATGATCTTCAAGAACACTTTTAAAGTGTGGCCCATAAGTGCGATGGTTCGGTAATCTGAGCATTCTCTTGGATTTGGTTTCTTGGGTACGAGCACAAAAGTGAATGTTAGCCATTGTTTAGGAATTTCTCCCTTATCATAAATACGATTAAAAAGGTTCAGCAGGGTATCAATCACATCATCATCAAAGAGTTTGATAAGCTCTATGGGTATCTGATCAGGACCAGCAGCTTTTCCGGATTTCATAGTTTTTCTGCTCTTAATATTTTTAGGTGCATATAGCTTGATTCTAAACCCGGTTTTGGAGGTCTTTCATCATCGAAGAGTTCTGACAGGTATGCTTTCCCCCTTTCAAGTTTTTCCTCCATGTCAGTATTATACGTCCATTTGCATCCTTGATAATATTGCTAGCTGCCTTGACCCTGTCGCTGTAGCATTTTCAAATTTTGGCATAAACAAATGCTACAGCTTTGCTTAGTTTATATTTACTTTTATCTACAAACACAATTTAGTTTGGATTTATTCCAATATTGATACAGTGTATGAAGTACATTACTTTGTTTTGTCTTGAAAGGGATTGAATACACGTTCTATATGTATATTTATGTGTCAGTAGGATGTACTAGTTGCTTATGATATGATAATAACATCAAGGCTAATTTTTATCCCTTGCAGAGTCGTAGTTGCTCGACTAGGTTAGGAAACATCTTTTAAAAGTTCTGGTTAGGCAAGCCAATTTGCTAGGCTATTAACTTCATTGATTTTTATACTTGAACTCTCTTTTTATTACTCCGGAAAATACTCACAATCTTAACAAATTGTTCGACAAAATGTAACATTGAGTATGTTTATTATTTTAAATCAAGTGCTAGGAGTACCTACCTCAAACGATTTGGAGATCATAAGAGTCGACCAATGTATATTATAACTCGTTTATCTAATTGTGTTTTCGTGCATTGTTTCCTTTTCTTTTATTCATCTTTCGAAGAGATTTCGTGTTTTC
Organism: Pissodes strobi; assembly: GCA_016904865.1. Classification (NCBI taxonomy): domain Eukaryota; kingdom Metazoa; phylum Arthropoda; class Insecta; order Coleoptera; family Curculionidae; genus Pissodes; species Pissodes strobi. Next base: position 27,658 of record JAEQML010048336.1, on the reverse strand, counting down.
ATTTCTTAAGTGTCAAAGGGCCATTCACCTATGAGTTTAACGGTAAGACAGACACACCATATGATTTTGACAGTTAAGTTAGACAAGTTCAAGAAACGACGTTCCCAAGTAACGGTTCCTTTTAAGGCGTATTTACTTGATGCTTGGCGAATATGGTTTAGAGCAGAAGTTCGATTACCCGAGCTGTGACGTGGATGGTTCTTCCTGCGTTCGGACTCGCTATTTCAAGTAAGTTAAGTTGGCAGCACTGTTTCGGAGTCAAGGTGTTGAATTTCGTTCCGGGTTCTTTCTTTTACGTTAGACCGGCGAGGAGTAGAGAAGAAGGCGTCCTTCGTGGAGATTTTTCGAGGTGTCTCATGTTCATGGACTGGTTTAAATAGTTAGGGTCATTATTGTATGATATTTTTGCTTTGCCTTTTATGTATTTTGACTCGAACCAGAGCCATGGAGGCTATCTATAAAAGTTTTTGTTGAGTTATCGGAATCCTACATCCACGTGGTAAGTCACGAAATTTTCATGCACTTTTCGGTGGAATTAATTGTATTTTCCAATCTTTCTAGAAGAAATTATGATGCTGTTGCTCTCATATGGCCAATCTTTATAATTGACTGTTATTGGTTTTGAAGAAATGTCTCTCGAATGGACACTATGCCTTATTCCACTGGCCTTTACCAGGATGGAAAGGGGCCATAGAACCCTATAAATAGATCTATAGGTAAGATGAAAAGCTAGTTAGGTTATGAGTAATCATTTCAATGTTAGATATTTACTTTTTGCTAAGACAAACAATTGTTTTTAGGGTCCTCTCCACGGGTACCGCTCTGGCACACGTATATCGCTTTGCCTAATTGCGATATCCTTTCCAGCGTGTTTTGGGTTAGAACCACTACTTGCGTGTCTTAGATTTAAACCACCGCTTGCGTGTCATCCCCTTATTGCTTATCATCGGCTGGATGTGGCGTAACAAGTTTGGAAAAGTCAGGTTATGATTTGAAGTGCTCTAAAAGGGTTTAGGAAATGTTGCCATATTGCATCCAGCCATTTCCTTTATCCTTTTGTGCATGTGAAAGCTGTCAAATTTCCTTTCTAGTACTTCTATTTCCTCATATTGAGCTACTAGGTACTCTTCTTTTGTTTCCTTAATTTTTCTCTGTATTGTCTTATGTAGTGTTTGTACTCATCTTTATTGTATTTACTCTTTCTTCTCTCTTCCATAAGATCTAGAATTTCTGATGTTATCCAGGGCTTTTTCTTGGTTCTCTTTCTAGTTAGATGTTTTTTAGCTATTGTTTCTAATCCTGTTTGAATTTTGAATTTGCTTCCACTCTTCCTCCACACTGACTTCATTCGATGTGTTAATGTCCCTCATACATTCGTTGGTCTCTTTCTTAACTGTGTCATGGATTTCAGGATTCTTAAGGAGTTTTGGCTCTATGCAGTTGTTGAGACGTTTTGTAATCTTTTTCATCTTTATATTTAATTTAGCTATAACTGGATTGTGGTCGGAGTTAACGTCAGCCCCTGGGTTTATTTTTGCAGCTTTGACTGCGTTCTTGTAGCGGTTGTTAATGAGGATGTAGTCTATTTGATTTCTAACTGTATTTCCTGGGTTATCCGCAGGGAATTTCCAGGTATACAATCTACGATTTGGTAGTTTGAAGAAGGTATTTGCTATCATGAGATCTCTAACTTGCAGAACTCTACCAGTCGATCCCCCCTATTATTCCTTTCTCCCAGACCAAAACTCCCTGTGTGTTCTTCGACCTTGACTTTGCCTACTTTGGCGTTGAAATCTTCCATAACTGCTGTGATATTATTACTTTTTATGCTTCTAAAGATATCATCAAGATCAGCATAAAAATCTTCAACTTCTTCGTCCTCCTTATCCGCTGTTGGTGCATATGTCTGTATAATGTTCATATTTCCTGCATGTGTTTTAAGTTGAAGCATCATGACTGTCTGAGTAAGGTATAAAACTTAAAATCACTCCAACTCCATACAAATGCTTCGGGTCACTATTCCCAGAATAATAGAATGTGCCGTTACTTGTTGCGCAGCTGCCACTTCCTGGCCATCTCACATCACTAACTCCCAGAATATCTACATTCAGTCTCAACATTTCCTTTACAATGTTGACCAGTTTTCCTGATGCAAACATACTTCTTGCATTCCACGTTCCGATCTTCATACTGTTTGCTGCTGCTTTCATAAACTTGGTCGCCACTGTTCCCCCCGTAGATCCGATTGGGGAACTATTAACTCCGGAATATTTCATTTTGAACACCTTCATGATTGCTGTGTACGATTGTACTAAGGATACTCTTACAGTCTTTAATGCAGTGGTTTCCCCTTGCCTTCTGCATCCACATGCTGTTGATCATTTTTCTTTCATTCATCCGCCTTTAGGTATGATTTCTCATCCCTAGGACAAGTGAGTGCGGAGTGCCCTTATACTCTTGCCTGCTCATTCACCCGAAGCTGTTGGCCAGCAAGAGGGATCTGTTTATTCCGGCAGATATTCGGTCGTCAGAGCCTCGTCAGTTATCTAGCAGGGTGCACCGGATAGCATTGGTTATCACACGAGCAGGTAAGGTTGACATTTGGGCTGGTACTAATTACCTTCGCCCCATACACCCGCACATATTTAAATAGCTAGCCACTTTTCGACTTTTTAATAGATGTCCTGTTTTCGGTCTTTAACTCTTTTCGTTTTAGATTATCAGCATAATTAGTCAATGTAAATACCTATCTAAACTATTTATTATATTTTAGGTGGCGTTAATATTGGGAGTTTGTGCGCTTATCAATGCGAGGAGTTGATTAACGAAAAAAATTGTTGCAATAATTTGCATCCGGAATGCCTGCTGATCATGCCTGGCATGAAAAACACCACATCAGACCTAGATATATACATTTATAAATGGTGGAGATTACGGTCGGAGGACCATTGCTTATCTGCTTGTCACAATACGTAAATAAGCATCGTAAAGCTATCAATAAATATCAACTTTAAATTTTTATTCGCCCTTTATAAGGTTGATTTGGCGGATAACCTGTTCGTCACTGATTCCAAATATACCACGTTTGATATCTTTAAAACTAACTAATTGTGCCAAGAGATTAATGCATTGAAACAGATTATTTCTTCTTTAAACGTCAGGAAGACATAACTTATTGTCGCTCAATAGACGAAATAAAAGTTGCACTTTATATTAATTAAAAAGCTCAGCAGCAGAAAAAGTTTTTCGCTGCCGCTGCCAGCCCGCAATTTAATAATTTGAAAATGTGGCAACATCGCCGCAGATTACTCATGATTAAATTTATGTTAATAAATAACAATAACAAATAGCAAGGATTGATCTTCTCCTATCTCAAACAGATGTATCAAATCAACACCCTCTGAGCTAGAAGGCCGTGAAACTAAGAAAAGCAGTAGTTAATATGGCCACCCCAGTTGGGACCGAAACTAAATTATGTAAAGGGCATATTTCGAGTTTTTAATATAAAATATGTTTAAAATTGTGAAATTTGTACACTTGCAGTGAAAATTTTCTACAAAGCACGTAATTTATTATGTAAGTGGTAAGGACATTGCCCTGTGTTCGTGAAAAGAGACTCTTAACAGTACTACCCTATATTTTCTAATTATTTTACATTATACAATTAAATACTTAATTTCAAAGTAAAAATAACCGCTTCTTTAAAAATCGACAAAGATGCCCCCAAAACCGTACATACTATAAACATAAACCTAATAAAAATAAATATCGTTCGACTATACTAAACGAAGTATCGTTAAGTAATAGTGTGGATAAGGTGGAAAAATTAGCCAACAGCTGAGCGACAGATATTTTAGCTTTGACAGAGCATTGGTTGAGTGCAGATCAAATACAAGTAACAGGTATTTTAAACTATAATCTCGTTTCATGGTTCTCTCGGGAAGCAGGCCATCATGGGGGTAGCGCCCTTTATGTTAAGGATGGCATATCTTGTGTATCAAGGTTAGATATTATAAATTTTTCTCAAATAAATAAAATAGAATGCTCCGCAGGATAATTAAAAACAAATAGTAGGAAAGTCGTGGTAGTGGTCATTTATAGGCCTCCTTCGGGGGACTATAAATATTTTTGAACTATTTTAAACAGCATTTGCGAAAAAATTCACAGTGAAAATGCTTATATTGTGTTGCTGGGAGATTTGAATATTGACCTAAATCACAATAGTAGTCTCTTAAAAAAATTGCTACTATACCACTTCTAAGACATGCATACATCCTTAGATAATATTTATATTGATAAATCAATTAGTGCAAGTGCTAATATAATAGACTATTTTATTTCTGACCATTGTGCACAAAATTTGTGCACCCTATTTAATAGGGAGACTTGTATTGAGTTCTTACTCAAGATCATATAAGCGTCATTTCTGTGATGAAAATGTATCACAATTTATAGCGTTACTAAATGGGGAAGATTGGAGATCAGTGTATTCGTGTATTCGAACGCAGATGTAGATTCCAAGTGGGAAGCTTTCAATAATTTATTTATGTACTATTTCAATTTATGTTTCCCGCTTAAGTTGACCCATGGTCGCAATTTCAAACAATTTGAGCACATTCATTCTCCTGAATTTCAATCTTTAAAAAATAGGCTACATATATTTAATGTTCTGTCTCACCATTACCCACAATATAAAAAAATATATTCCAAAAAAAAGTGTTCGAAAAAGAAATTAAACAGAACAAGTGTGATTATTCTGCTAGAAAACTATCTTTGGCAGATAATAAAAATAGAGTAGCCTGGAATATTGTTAACAATCTAACAAATTATAAAAATCACAGCACTCCAGTCTCTCCCGACGGTAATCTTCAAGAGGTTGCTGGTAACTTTAATTCAGTGTTTGTCGATTGTGCAAAAAATATTGTAAATGAAAATAGTACTTTTGTACCAGGAAAAAACTGTCATTCTTTGTTGAGAAATAGGGGAATCTATGCTTTTGAGTCCCGTTACAGAAATTGAAATATTAAATATTGTTAAAAATTTCAAAAACAAAAAATGTGCAAGAGAAGATGAAATCCCAATCTCTCACATTAAGAAAAATGTATTTATGTTATAACAAAACCACTTAACGACATTTTAAATTGTTCTCTTTCAGAGGGGATGTACCCCAGTAGTTTGTAAAATGCTTACGCTATTCCCCTATATAAGAAAGGGGACCGTAATAGCCTGGCAAATTACCGCCCGGTTAGCATTTTGCTTTCGTTTTCGAAAATATTTTATATCTAACGGCCTGTTTTCCAACTTCCATCATGGATTCTTGGAAAACCGATCTGTTAACACAGCCATTTTTGACTTCGTGGAGGGAACGCTGGAGGCCTTGGAGAAAGGGGAGGTTGCATGTGGTCATTCAGGAGAACAGTTCTTATTATTAGAAAAATTGTTTCACGGCAATGATCTTATCTTGAATACAGGAAAATCGCAGTGCATTATCTTGACTTCTCGAAATAAGAAGGATGTCCCTGATACTATCAAGATAGAAAGTTAAAAGAGTTAAATTGTTAGATTATAACTTTCCAAACAACTTTGATAGAAAAGAGTTGTCATTATGCAGCTGTCACCTCTTATAACAATTTGCCATCTAAAATTAAAAACATAAATAATATTTCACTGTTTAAAAAATACCTATTTGATTATTTAAATGGCACTGAACGCTACACCATTCAGGAATACCTGGACTTTAATGATAATGTCAATGGGGGCTCTATATTTTGTGTCTAGATTTGTGGTGTTTTATTGTGTAATTTGCTTTTTATTATGTTTTTTATTAGTTTATATATATCTTTGAAGTATTTCAAAGTTTGCTTATCTATCTATCCTTCTATCTATCTATCTATCTATCTATCTATCTATCTATAGTTAAAGGGACTGATTGCTCTGGTACAAAGTGTGTTTCCACAAAAATCTATTATAATATCACCTATCATCATCATCATCATTCAGCTCTCTGTGTCCACTGCTGGTCATAAGCCTCCCTCATTTCTGCCCATTCCTTCCTGTCTTGGGCTCTTTGTATCCAGTAGTATGCACATCTCTTTAGGTCAGCCGTCCAATGTGTAGGGGGTCTTCCCTTGCTTTTTTATCCGAACGCGGTCTCCACTCGAGCAGCCTTTTCGTCCATCTCCCGTCCGTCCTTCGTGCCACATGTCCAGCCCACTTCCACTTTAGTTTGCGAATTTGGATAACCACATCTATGACGCCGGTTCTCCGTCGCAAATCATCATTTATGATCCCGCAATGACACCCTGAGCATGGACCTTTCCAACTCGTGCTATGTTACCATAAGTCTCTTAGCACTTACTGTGGTTAGTGTTAAGGATTCAGCTCCATAGGTCATAACCCGCAACACACTTTGATCAAACACCTTCCTCTTCAAACATTGTGACACATCGGATTTAAATACTTCCGCAAGCTTTCCATACGCTGCCCAAGATAGTGTGACTCTTCTTTTCATATCACACGTTTGGTTGTCTCTTGAGAGAGAGCTTTGAGTATCTGTAATCAACCCGACAGTCCTGTAATGCAATGAGGACCACATTCAGCTTTACCGTATCAAAGGCCTTTTGAAAGTCTACGAAAGCAAGGAGTAGTGATCTATTTTATTCGATGCTTTTTTAAATATGCTTTGCAGATGGTCACACGGAAGCCCGCCTGCTCTAGAGGTTGATAGAAATTCAGTTTTTCTCAAGTCTCGTTGTTATTATTTTTGGGAACAGTTTATAGAGGTGGCCAAGAAGGCTTATCGGTCTGTAGTTTTCAAGTTCGGCTACATCACCTTTCTTATGGAGTAGTATTACAATAACATTGTGTCATTTGTCTGGTATTGTCTATTGTATATGCACAAGTGAAATAGCACTGTGATCTTTTCTAGTAAACGTGGACCACCGATTTTTATTGTATCTGCAACTACATTGTCTTCTCCGGGAGCTTTGTTGTTCTCTGTTCTCCTTAGCGCGAGATTTATTTCATCTATTGTGATGCATGGTAATTTTTCTGAACCTTGATTTACAATCCCTTTTTTGACTGTCACTATATCCGGTTCTGTGCTAAAGTTTAAATAATATCTTCGTCTTGGCTTGTGCACAGCACCTGGTAAAAGACTTTTACTATTTTTAGGATTTCTTCTCTAGATTTATTATCTTCTATCGTTTGTTGAATGGGAATTGTGTTGAATGCTCTAATGTCACGTCTTATGGCTTTCGCCACCTTTTTATTTGCTTCTTTTTGCTCGTTGTTACTATTCCTTTACTTCTGAAGTCTCTTCTTTCTTGGATCATTTGCCTTGTATTTTGGCTCAATTTTTCTTCCCTTTGTTTTTTTGGGCAGTATTTATTTTGGCTTTCTAGCATGGCACTGGTTAATATGTCATGGAGAGTGTTGACATCCTCGTTTAATTTTGCGTCGCAGTTTGCCAATCTATCATCTATAGAGCGCTGGAATCCCTCAATATCTGTTGGTCTCATCCAAGGTTTATTTGTTTTCTTCTTGACTTTTATGTGGCTTTCTTTATCGATATCAATAACTACTTTAGCCCGTACGAGTCTGTGGTCGCTTCCAGTGGAGAACCTATTCAGCACTGTCACAGCTTGTCCGTTATAATATAATCTATTTCGTTTCTTGTATGACCATCTGGGCTTTCCCATGTCTATCTTCTATTTAACGTTTCCTTGTAGAAGCTATTCATCTGAAATAGGATATTCTGTAACAGGTAGCCCAGCATTACTTCACCTCGCTCATTTCTGCCTGGTAGTACAAAGTTGCCCAAGGGGGTTTCAGCGGTGTCCTGCTTCATTCCCATTTTAGCATTGAAATCTCCACATAGAATCGTATACTGTGCTTGTTGGTCTGTGAGAGCCGTAGTTATAGCATCATATCGAAGTACAAAGAGAGCACTCCTAAGTCTTCCAGAGATAGAATCAACATGTGGGCCCCATTGGAGTCCTGGGTCCAAAGTGACTCCCAGAAATTTTACCGAGTCAACGCTGTTCAGGACATTATTATTTCTCAAAGAAAAAATTATGTTTTTTATCTTGTCACCGCTTAGCATTAGTCCGTTCGCACTGAACCAGGCTTCAGTTCTTAACCGAGCCTCACCTGTTTTCGCTGTACTTCATCTTTGGTCTCAGCCGCCAGTGATACTGTGGTATCATCAGCAAAAAGGGCATATTTAACATTACTATCTACCAAAGGGAGATCATTTATGAAAATTAAGAATAGGATTGGACCCAGAACAGAGCCCTGGGGTACTCTAATATTTAACACCCTTTCTGCTGAGAACACCCCACCAACACCAACCACCTGTGGCCGGTCTTTTAAGTATGATGCAACAAGAGTAATGTTCTTCCCGCAGAAACTATAGTATTTCAACTTTTCTAGCAGGAGGCCATGCGACACACAGTCAAAAACCTTGCTAAGGTCACACAGCGATACAGAGTCATACAAACAGTCCTCATAAGAGTCCATGACATGATGAGATAACAAGTCCAAAACAGCCTGAATTGTGCTTCTTAAAAGAAGCCACTCCAGAGGCAAAGTTGGCATAGGGAGAGACGCCGGCCCTGACTGCTTCTAGAGGGTCAATATGTGAGTGTGGAATATTATTTATTATGTCATTGGCAATATTAGCAAAATAGTTGTTAAATTCCTCAGGAGTTATGTTGATATCAATATTACCTTTGTTGGCTTGACCCGGATGACTATTTATAATACTCCACCATTGACTTTGTTGGGTTTTTAGCTGATGCGACGATTTGATCATTTGCAGCCCTATTTCCCTCCTTTATGGCCTTCTTATATGTAGTACGGTAGCTTCTCAAATCTACCAAATCTCGAGGCCTATTGTATTGCCTAGCAATGTCCCCCAGAAAGAAGAGATGATGTAAACCAATCTATATTATTAGGGCTATCAGTCAGTCCTAACTCTATATGTTTTTTCAGGAAATGATAGAATAAATGCCCCTTCAAGATGATGCATCAGGACATTGAACTTAAAATCAACGGATGTTTCCCTATTATTTACAAAGTCCCATGAAATGTTTTGTACAAGGCTATAGAATTTAAACAACCCTTGCTGAGTTATTGGCCTAAATGTCTTATTTTCATATTGAGAATTAGTTTTAATTTCAGTAATTAACTGTAACTTTTGTGCAAAGTGGTCAGAAATATGCAGATCCACTAAAGTTGTTAAGAATGAGTGGTTATTGAAATTTATGAAGATGTTGTCCAAGCAGGAGCCTCCACGCGTTGCCTCAGTAATTGTTAATTGTAAACCATAGCTTTCCAAAGAAACACAGAGAAGTATGTTTTCTCTTTGGTTGGTACCGAACAACACATTAAAGTCCCCCGCCAAAACAACTTTCTGATTTATACCAACCTGCCGCAAGACACCATCCATTGCATCCAGGAAAGCACCAAAGCAGCCAGAAGGAGCCCTATATATTACTATAACATAAATGTTAACAGGTTTCAATAAAATTGCAGATATCTTAATGCACTTCTCAATGTTAAAGGATAGAATACTACTAAAAACTACAAATTCAAGGTCCGATTTAACAAGAATAGCTGTTCCGCCACCTTGTGTTTCTTTTCGAGTGGGAAAGTGTGCCAGCTTATATCCAGCCAGCCCAACAGTCGCGACCACTTCATCTTTCTGACACCAATGTTCAGTTAAACATATAATGTTAACATGCTGATGTATTAGAAATGCCTCTAACTCATCCATCTTATTTCTTGCAGATCGAGTATTAAGATGAAGCAATCTTAACTCAAAGCTGCTGCCAAAACTTGGTGACGGTGACACAGGAAGTTCCTTGGTTCTTACCTCCTTTGGGGTAGGGATACTATTTTCCTCAAGTTTAAAAAGTTGTTAATGATAACTCCCATTGGCCAGAATTCAGCTTTCGTCACAAGCTCTTTTTGTTCTTGGTGAATTCCAATCCTTGAATGAACTAATGATGTTTTGCTTCTTTGTTCTAAGCTTTTTACAGGAACTTTTCTGTATACCCTTTTCTTCTAGGTACGATTCTATGTCGGTGCTCGTTGTTTCCGCTGAGATACTGTCTACCTCCTCGTCATCATGGCTAGTCGTAGGTGCGTATACCTGTATGATCTTGATGTTGTATGTCGAGGTCAGCTTCAGAATAAGACAGATTACTCTGGTGGAGTGACATCCCAATTAATATTCTCGACTTTGCATTCAAGTTCGGTCAGCCGTTCCTGTGACAATAGGGATCGTGTGTTGAACTTTGCAATGTGTAGTCTGGTTTGTGTTGCAGTGCACCTTTCTCTTCCTCAAATGTTTGTCCCCCCCCCCCCAGAATCCATGGGTCAAACTGATTGATTATCTGATAATACTTAGTAATATCTAAAATAAGTGAAATTTTAATAATGACTAATTGTCGCCTGCAGTAAACAAACAAACCCTTAATGTTTTTGTCTGTTACTTCTCGCGACTTTACCTTTACGGAGCATTGTTGCCAGATGGGGCGATTCATCACATTAATCTATCTATCTTGCTTATCGAGCTTAGCTTTAAAGAGATACTTGACTTTATCTTTAGTTAGTTAGGTAATTCATTTGGCTAATGTCCGAATAGCTGATTGAGTTAATTTTTACTGTATTTGAGTGTAAAGCTCATGGCAGTAATTTATTTCACATAACTGAAATTGAAATATCTTAAATAAAGATAAACAAAAATGATGTCATTACAAATGGGTATAATTACGACTTTATTCCTTTTACAAATATCTTCGGGTTGAATCACTAAACCTTGCAGGTTATATGGATGTATTTGGCATGTGTTTTTCTATAATATTCGCATGAGAAGACCGTTTTTGGTATTTGATTTGATTTAATAGTCTTTTTAGAAATTAGCAGCTTTTATTCGGATCTTTTTTCTGTGTCTTTCTCTCTTTTTTCTTTTGCCATAAGTCTAGGAAGTTTTGCCCTATTTCCTTCGTTTTCTTCCTTATCTTTTCGTTCCTTTGATCTATCCAACTGATAGAGGTGACTACTTAAGGGGTTTTTTGCTTGACGTTTATGTTTCCTTTGGGCCTAACGAGTCAAAAGAAATATTTTTTTCGTCAAGTATAAAGATTTTTTGATTCAAAACTTACTCATTTCATTTTAGAAGCTAAAACTTTTGGCATCTTTAATTTCCAGTTTCGCTCCCAGCTTATTTGCCGTCCAAGTGCCCCGCACCCCTTGCACCCCCCTTATTAGTATTAATTGTTTGTATTCTTATTGTTAATAACCGCTTTGTTAAAATAAATAAACATTCATTTATTTCAGGTAAGTGGTTTTAATTTCAACTGGTCATTTTAGCTGTGAGTCCCTGTATTTAATGTTGTTGAATCAATAAATTCTAAACAATTTTTCACAGCGAGGTTGAATTTTTGTGTATCCAAACGATGGATAAATCCACTTCACGAAATCCTTAATTCTTTAAACATCCTCTAGTCGTTTATCAGAAAGTGATGCTTCCAGCACGATTTGTTGTAAAATCGCAGTACAAATTCAAAACAAATTGCCTCTTTATTTATTGACGCCGGCGTGCACTCTCGTCTCTGGAGATTCATTGTACCCGTCTCAAGATGGGAATTTGTTGACAAAGTAGGAACGTATACAGCTTTCCAATTTGTTGGGATAAAGGATAGGGGCTTTTAATTTTATCTTTCTCAGATGTAAAGTCGGAATTATACCCATTTGTAATGACGTCATTTTTGTTTATCTTTGTTTAGTATATTCCAAACGGCGATGACGACAAACTTTTGAAAAAAATTGGAACCTCTTGTAATCGTTTTAAATTTTCAGAACTTATAGTCTTCTGTCACTATTTATCAGTGAAAACCGCAGTATCCTGTCTGAATGTGTTAATTTTTAAATCGCATTTATCAGAAGATCTGAGGTTCGCATTTCACAGATAGCATAGATACCGAACCACTTTAGAATAGATTTCTGCAACATAAGAGGCCTAAATACAAACATAAATTCGGTACACCAACATCTACAAGCAAATAGACCACACATACTAGCCCTTACAGAAACACAAGTATGTCCTACAACAACAGTAAACTACCCCTATTCTTATTACGACTTACATACCCGATTTAGATATAAGTTCAGAATATGCCTTTTTGTTCGAAACGACCTTTCATGTCACCGCGAGAAAACACTCGAACCTAACAACCTTGACGTCATGGGGCTTAAGTTCACCGCCAAGGGATTAACCAAGTTAATATGTTGTCTCTATCGCCCTCCGAGCGATAGAGCCTACCAAAGCTTTTTTACAACACTAGCTACCACTTTTGACTCAATACAGGTCGATCACCCCAATTCAGAAATAATTGTTTTGGCAGACTGCAATGCCCTCAACACCAACTGGCTCAAACATCACAACAAGACCGACAACGAAGGTAGAGAAGCTGAAGCCTTTGCCATCAACTGCGGGGCTTACTCAACCTGTAGACGAACCAACTCGAATCTGAGAGAGGGGCGAATTCGCCGCCCTCCTGGATCTTTTCTAACCACCAATCCTGACCAGTAAACAATTACAGTTGGTCCTCCATTAGGTACTTCCGACCACAAACTTATTACAGCGGTTTGTGAATTGCCACTCCTACTGAAGGATCCACCATTGCCTCGCAAAATACGGCACTTTTATGGATTTTCCTTGGCTCAACGTCTGCTTTGGCACTGATGACCCGTCAGTCTGCTGCGAAGAGATCACGCAAGTAATCTCCTCAGAAATGGAAGCATACATCCCAAATTCCATCAAGTTACCGTCAAAAGGAAAGCTCTGGTTCGACAGAAGATGCGAAAGAGCTGTAGGTAGGAAACAGCAAGCCTACAAGTACGGCCAGCAAAATCAGACCGCTGAAAATCGCAATTATTTTGCCGAAGCGAAAACCGAAGGCAAACGTGTGATCGATGAAACTAAGGACAAACACAATCAAAGGATCAGGAATAAACTTTTGCAATGCCCCAGTATGGGGTGACGAGCACAATTGATAGCTCAGCCCAGATGCCAACCTCACCTGCTCGTGGTGCGCCCTGCTAGAAAACAAACGAGGCTCTGGCGACCGAGTCGAGGCGGTATAACCTCCAACATGGTAGAGAGCAGCAGCTTTATCATTACCGGACTGAAGCCATCGAAGAATAACTTCTTTAAGGGTTCAGTATCGGATACCCACAGGCAAAAATCCAATTATGATTTGACCGGTTGTGACACTGCGGTGCAGAAAGCAATGGAAAACTACTGCAATACTTTTCCAAGAAAACAGTCATGGCAAAAGGTAGAAACGAAACGGCCCCTAGTTCGCGGCAGACTTTCAGTAGTCAAGGGGTGCTAAGAATCCCCGCGAAGAAAGCCAGGACCCACCCGAAAGTGGAAAGTACTGATCCTAATAGATCAGGCACCAGAATTGGTACTTGGAATGTGCGAAACCTATACTCCGATGGCAAATTAGAAAATCTAGCCAACGAAATGGAGCGTATTAAAGTAGATATACTAGGTCTTAGTGAGGTCAGATAGTCAGGAAGTGGTAAAACTACGGCAGAGAAAGCAACCCTGTATTACTCTGGAAACGATCTACCTAACCATTATAGTGGAGTCGGATTTCTTGTAGATCGAAAATACAACAAAGCGGTCATAAATTTCGTTCCATACTCGGCCAGAACCGCGCTTCTTCAACTCAAAGCGCATCCTGTGAACATAAATTTAATACAACTATATGCCCCAACTTAGACAAACCCGATACAGATGTTTTAACAACCTATAAAGAGATAAAGGAACTCATAAAAGCTGTAAAAAATAACGAAGTATTGATCATAATGGGGGATTTTAACGCAAAAGTTGACCAAGGACGGGTTGACGATATTGTGGGTGACTTTGGGCTCGGAGCATGGAATGCAAGGGGGGACGTATTAGTCCAATTCTGTCAAGAAGAGAAATTGACCATAGTAAATACATGATATAAATTGCCACCGAGGCGGCTCTATACCTAGCAGTCACCGCAACACACCGATGATCATATTGTAAGAAATCAAATTTTTATGATGATAAATAAAAGATACAGAAATGGATTACACGGCGTACGTACTTACCAGGGTGCGCATATCGAATCGGATTTCAAACCCATAATAGGAAACCTAAAAATAAGGCTGAAGAAGATACAAAAACCCACCAAAAAGAAAATTAACATAAACAGTCTAAAAAATCCTGAGGTACGCAACAAGGTGCAAGCCAAACTGAATGCTGAAATGCCAAACGTAGTAAATATCATTGAAACAGCGGACATAGAGAACAGTTGGAATCACTTCAAGAACATCATCATAAACACGGAAAACATCATGACACCACCAAGCCACAAGAAGAACCAGAAGTGGATAACTGATGAAATCCTACAGCTAATCGAACAGAGGAGAATTAATAGAAACAAACAACAAAGTAAATACAAAGAACTACAGAAACAAATAACAAAAAAGATGCGAGGAACAACTGCGAAGAAATTGAGGATCTAGAAAGAAAACACAACCATTTTAACATTCATAAACTAATAAAAAAGACTATGGGACTTCAAAGAAACTCACACATAACAAGACCTATCGATGAAAATAACAAGATGATAACAAGCAACGTCTGGAAAAGCTATGTCGAACAATTGTTTAGAGAGGGCGGTTCCAGATTACTTGACAATCAAAGTGTGAGCGAAACATCTCCGAAAATAATGACATCTGAAGTCTTTAATGCAGTCAGACAATGTAAAACCGGAAAAGCTCCTGAACCAGATGATGTATATATTGAGATCATTAAACTTTTAGACGATGGCGGCATTACTACCCTGACAAAACTATTTAATATAATATACGAAACTGGCCAAATACCCCAGGACTGGCTGCACTCAGTTTTTATTACCATCCCGAAAAAGGCAAATGCCAGTAAATGCGATCAATTTCGCCTGATAAGCCTAATGAGCCACATACTTAAACTTTTTTTAAAAATAATTCAAACAAGAATCCGCCTAAAATGTAAAGAGGACATCAGTCCATGTCAGTTCGGATTTAGACAAGGGTTTGGCACAAGAGAAGCCCTTTTCAGTCTTACAGCGTTGCTTCAAAAATGCAGGGACCAACGAAAAGATGTCTACATGTGCTTTATTGACTACCAAAACGCGTTTGATTGTGTTAATCATTCAAAGCTTTTAGGACTCGTTCATGACAAAGGAATAGATCAAAATGATCTTACCATTATAACGAACCTCTACAGATACCAGAGCGAATCCGTTAGGCTTGAGAGCGGCAATACTGATAAAATCCCGATAGAGCGTGGCGTCCAACAGGGTTGCGTGCTGTTGCCTCTCCTATTTAATTTGTATTCCGAACTGGTTTTCTCTCAGGCACTACACAACACACAAGATGGTATTAAAATT
The DNA here is from genome assembly GCA_016904865.1 of Pissodes strobi. Lineage (NCBI taxonomy): Eukaryota > Metazoa > Arthropoda > Insecta > Coleoptera > Curculionidae > Pissodes > Pissodes strobi. The sequence goes on along the minus strand of JAEQML010048336.1, from coordinate 12,173 downwards.
AATGGCCAAGCTGTCAATAATCTGCGATGCGCTGACGACACAGTCATTATCGCAGACAGCCCAGAAGCACTACAACGACTAATAAATAAAACATCTGCCGAAGGAGAACAGCTTTCCCTAAGAATTAACATTGATAAAACAAAGGTAATGGTAATAAGCAGAACATCAAACATCCGTGCCAACATCCTTGTGTACGATAAACCCATCCAACAGGTTTCTAAATTCAGAAACCGGGGAAGCTGGATAACCGAAGATCTTAACCCAGATATAAAAGCTCGCAGCAGAATAGAGCAGGCAAGAACGACACTCCTTAATATGCGAAATCTAATATGTAATCGAAGCCTCAGTTTAAAATTGCGGTATCGTTTTGTAAAAGGGTGCGTCTTTTCTGTGCTGTTATATGGTGTAGATATGTTCTATATTGTTGTGGAGGATTAATTTTTACCTTGGAATTGATTGCCTTTGGCTCCACAAATGATTAAACTTGGTTTATATGGTGTCGAAACATGGAAACTTAAAGCAGACATCATAAATAAACTGGAAGCTCTAGAGATGTGGGTTTTTAGAAGGCTTCTTAAAATACCTTGGACAGATCACATCACCAACAACGAAGTACTTATACGCATGGGTATAAACAGAGAACTTCTACATATGATTAAGCGGAGAAAAGCCGCCTACCTTGGGCATATTTTTCGCAATGTCAAGTACCAATTTCTGAGGCTAATAATGGAAGGCAAGATAGAGGGGAAAAGAGGCATAGGCAGAAAAAAAAACACTCATGGCTCAGGAATATTAGAGATTGGACTGGCCTAGATGCTCACACACTATTTAGAGCCGCTCAAGATCGAGATGAGTTTGCCAGGATTGTCGCCAACATCCATTGAATGGATATGGCACCATAAGAAGAAGAAGAACGCCCAGTGGCTCCAGGAATTTCTGGTCAGTAGCAAAGGCAGTAAGTAATAACTTTACAAAAACGTCTCTTCCACCTTTGAGAGACGAACATGGCATCACGGCGACTACAGCCAAGGAAAAAGCAAACATGCTCGCCAAAATGTTTTAATCGCACTCTACCTTAGACGTCCCCCAAGGCAAGCCTCTCCCCACCATATTGAACATCAACACTACCATGGCAGAAAAGTTTCATCACCGTGATATTCGTAAAGTCCTTAAAGAACTAGATACGCAAAAGGCATCAGGAACGGACGGAATACCTGCCATCGTGTTAAAGAACTGCACCAACGAACTAACACCCGTTTTTTTTCAGGCTTTTTCTCTGTCTTGCGGATAAGGGATTTACCCATCTTCTTGGAAAGTCGCTCGAGTGCAACCTGTTCCAAAAAAGCAAGAAAACCACGTCCTCAAACTATCGCCCAATTGCCTTGCTTCCAATAATCTCCAAAGTTATGGAACGTGTCAATCAGCAACTACTCGAGTACGTCGAGAACAACAAAATAATCAGCGATAATCAATACGGCTTTCGCAAAAACAGATCGACAGACGATATATTGGCCTATGTCACTCATGTATGGAGTAGGGCAATTGAGAACTACGGAGAGTCTCAAGCGATTGCATTGGATATTTCGAAGGCATTCGACAGGGTTTGGCATGACGGACTACTCAAGAAACTGCCGTCCTTCGGAGTTCGGACTGCCAGCCTCTCTCTGCACCTGACTTGCCAGTTTCCTTAAAAACCGATCTCTGCACGTTGCAGTTGATGAACACATCTCAGACCCATTCGCCATTACTTTCACCAACTCTGTTCCTCACCTATATCAATGACTTGCTGAACGAAACGAATAATCCTGTTTACAGTTTTGCAGATGACAGTACCCTTGTCTCCCACTTTACGTCAGAAAAACCCATACCAGCGAATGAGGCTTATCACCACACACAAAACCAGTTTACAGCAATTAATCAAGACCTGGAGAATCTTCAAACTTGAGGCGACCGAAATTTGGTACAGTTCAATACAGCAAAGTCAGAGCCTGCTCCCTACGCGCGACGCCATCTTGGATTTAGATATCAAGCTTTCTTGTTTAGAAGGTGTTGATCGGATATATAATTTCAGTTTATCATGATAACAACTTGCTCTTAAAATTAATTATAATTTGTGTAGAACTCGACAAAGTAACTTCTAATTGCTTAAAAACTTTGTCTACTAATTTCTGCTCGATTGTTATAGCGTCTGATCGACTTGACAAACTTCGTTTACAGGACAAGAAACTTACTTTAGATCTTTTCAGCTTGTTTGGCCCAAAACTTAAGGTCGCCTTTTCGGGTCTCGTAGCCCGCAAGTACTTTTAATTGTTTCATTCTTGCTCGAAAGCTTTATTCGTGTCGAAACAAAATGGAACTAGAATGTGCTCTAATGATATCCAATACAACTTCAGTATTTCTGTTTTAACTGGGAATAAGAAAAACTCTTTTAGTTCCCAGCTCATATCAATCAAAACTCAGTATTCTTCGATGCTGTTATATTTCCTTATACCAAACACAAAATTTTTTGTGATTATTAAGAATTCACTGAATAATACGCAATTCTCTTCAAAAAGATAATGAATCCATGGAATTAGGTGTATTTCAGGTCTTTCATTATTACATTTTGTCAAGGGAAATGCTAAACTGAACTATTGGCAAATGTTCAGTTTTTCTCAGACATACTTTAAGTTTTTAGTTCAAACTGAATTATCTAACTTGTTTTAATATATTTGATCAACACCCTCTGAACTAGAAGGCCTCATATCTAAATCTAAGATGGCGTCGGGGGTAGGGAAAACGTATTAATTCATACAAAAATTAATTTTCTTAAAGAAAAATTTTCAGAAGTAAAGACAATAAAGTTTAAGTGAGCTTGTGGAGCTTTATCAATATTAATAAAACATATATTATATTTGCCCTTTGCTGTCAGCTAGCATTAATTAAGCTGGGTTTTTATTATTTTGCTGTATGCTCCATTGAGTGATGAGAAAGATTTATCAATTTGATAAGCTTTACCAACCACAACACTCAGCTTAAACTTTTTCAATTTGCTGGTACCCTAATTGTTGCTATTTTAGATCTCTGAGGTTTTGATGGGTGGCTGGGATAATTAGGCAAAATACTTGGTACTGCACTGAAGTATTTAAAAAAATTATCTAAAAAATTAAAATTTTTATTTGTATTACATAATATGGATTGCAGCCCTTTCAATTTCATTGGGCCTAAAGTGTTTCTATAAAAATAGAAAAAGCAAAACTTCTTGGTTGGTACAAATGATTCGTCCCTCTTTAATGAATTTATCCACTGCTGTCTCAGTTCACTTTCTTTTGGAAAAGAAAAAAATGCCACTTTTCTACATTTGGGTACACAACAGGTTAACGCAGTGTTTTAAATTCACCCAACACTATTATACACAATTATTTAAAAGTAAATGTTCTCAACTAAGCGATTGAACTTAACCAAAGCTTAAACACACTTTAATTATTACAACACAAAACCACCCTGCAACCCTTAATTAATATTCAATAATGCTACAAATAAAAAGTGTTTAGGTATCCTAAGTGAAACTGAGGCATTATCAAATCTCTGATATTGTCCAGATGTAGCTTAAAAAATATCTGTGGTTATCTGAAACTCATTATATGTAGAGTTAAAAGGCAGCAAAAATAAATAAGTAAGTATAGAGCCACAAAATAACACAAATCGACCAATAAAAGGAAAAAATCGCAATACTGTATTTAATAATATTTACAACGCTTGTTTTGTGGCTTGTTTGGTATATTTGAAAGTATGTATAGGAAAAATATTCAGATAAGCCCATTAAAAGTAAGTGATGTCCTTTCCAAACTATAATTTGAACATAGACTTTGTAACAAAAGAAACAACAACCATTTTAACTCTCCCTACATATGCGCCTAATGTAGAACCTATTATATTGTAATTTTGCTGACGCCTTTCAGGTGTATATAGCGTACAAATATTACCCAGAAATTCGGAATTGTAGTCGATGCGGCATCGAGATACTGCATATCGTGCAACCCGAAACAAAAATGCAAAATTTACTAAAAATAGCTTCACGGAAGTCAATTTAAATATCAAATTATGTAGATTTATGGTAGCGAAAGTAAAGATTTGGTTAATAATGTTGAGGAATTTATGTAAGTTATTATAAAATTTAAATAAATAAATATGTACGATTATTTGTCGTTATGCCTCTTGCTTTTACAGAAAATTAAGGTATTAATTTAAAATAAAATTATATACTAAAAAATTTGCTTTTAAATCCGGCTTCTTTTTATAAATTATTTAAACGGGAAATAAAATAAATTAATCCTAACTTTGAAAAACATAAATTTAAAATCCGCATTATCCGAGTGTCAAACGTAAGGAAAACTCAGAAATCTCTATAACATGGATAAAAACAAAGAGATATTAGTACATATCGGAATTAGTAAGTGGTCAAAGACATGAGGAGCGACTAGCTACTGGTCCCGTAAATTTGACAAGACGTTGCCCGTACCACATCACAGGGCTTCAGTGTTGCGCGCGCATCACATTGTTGACAAACACATGTCTTTACGGTCCGCTGAATTGCTTTCAACGGTGTGGAAGTGCAGTGGTCAGATACTGTGCTCGTGATACCGCGGCCTGGGTTCGATTCCCGTCGTTGTTTTTTTTTTAATTTTATTCAATTGTTTATTTTTTCTTTATTTGGGTTAGTTTCATTTGATTGCGCTCCGGAGTGAGCGGAGAATATTGCATGAAGTGAAAATGTAAACATTAAACAACGCATGTAATGCGCGCGCAATTCTGAAGCACTGTGATGTGGTACGGGCAACGACTTTCTAAACTTATTTCCTTGTCAGTCATTAAGTGGGGCAGTCATCGATTTCTTCATAATAACAAATAAATCACATTTCAAGTTATATGCGAATACCTATTTATTTAAATAAACCTCCAAATTCTGAAGAAATAAAGAAAAACAGATGGTTAATTTGAATTTGGCGGGCAAATGACAGCGTCCGTCTCGTGCGCCATCTGCGTTCACTTCCCTTGAAGACAGACAAAGAAGGCATGGCAGCTTTCTCTTTCTCGGATGATTTATTAATTAACATTGAGCAGCAGCCCCTCCAGAATAGAGTTGCTCGTCTCTCCCTTGTCTCTGGTACGGTACAACATGTCTGTATGGGTGTATTAATTGAGTCGTAATATAAGTTAATGTGTTACTGTGTCATTTAGGGCTAATGTGATGTCATCAGTAACACATTTTACCATAATATGTGGTGACTTCACCGCTAAGATTGGGAGAGGTACCGATGCTGCAGAAACATCACTGGGAAAATTTGGTTTGGGAAGCAGAAATGAACGCGATGTAACTTTACTTAGTTTCCTGCTAGAAAAGAACCTATTCCAAATGAACAGCTTCTTCTACAAAAAGGATCATCGAAGATGGACATAGCAGAGCCCCGATGGAAAAACACGAAATGAAATTGATTTTATCGTCACCGACAAGAAGCAAATCTTCAGAGATGTTACAGTCCTGAACCAGTTTTTTACGGGTAGCGACCACAGAATGGTGAGAGCCTCTATAGAAATAGACCTTGGCAAAGAGGGATATCATATGATTAAAATGAAATGTACCCCTACCTGGACAGACCCTGAAAATACAGACTCATTCCAAGAACACATCAACACTATCTTCGAAAGCAAGAAAAACACAGACCAAATTGTTAACATCTTAAATGACATTATACTGCAAGCTAGAGAGGAAAGCCAGAAAGTTTATTCCAAAACAAATCAAATACCAATAGACTAAGTCCTCAAACACAAGCATTAATGGAAGAGAGGAGAAAAATGCAAAGCGATAAGAACAAAGAACACCACGAACTTGGAGAGATAAGCAAGAGGATATCCAAATCTATTAGAAAAGATAACCGAAAGTGCAAAAGTGAACAAATCCAACTCACGATCGAAGATAATAAAAGTCTCAAAGTTCTAAGAAGTAAATTAAACAATGACAAAAAAGAAGTAATCAAATTAAAAGACAAAAATGGAATTATGACCACCAACCCCATTAAGGGTAGTAGAAGAATTCTATATAGAATTGTACAAGAGTCGACAAAACCTTGATGAGCAACAAACAGAAAACTTAGATAGCTCTGGAAAAAGAGTAGTTAACCAAGGATCGGAAGAAATGCCAGATATAACAACAGATGAAATAAGAAACGCACTAAAGAAAATGAAAATAAATAAAGCTTCGGGTGAAGACGGTACTGCTATAGAAGCCGTAAAGATTGGAGGGGGCAGACTTTTAGAGAAAATAAAGGAACTGTTCAACTTATGTCTGCACCAAGGCGAATTACCTACAAGATAGCACAATGCGCTAACCATTTTAATACACAAGAAGGGCGATCCAATAGATCTTGAAAACTATCGTCCTATAAGCCTGTTAAACCACCTCTACAAGTTATTCACAAGAATAACAGCAAATCGATTAGAAAGAAAATTGGACTTTTATCAACCTAGGGAGCAGGCAGGTTTTAGGACAAACTTTGGCACTAACGACCACTGTATAAAAGGCCTTATGGAAAAATCCATCGAATACAACCGACCCCTGGTCCTGGCCTTCCTCGACTTCCGCAAAGCTTTCGATACTATCGAAATAAGCAGTGTAATGAAACCGCTGGAGGAAAGCCGTATATACTATCGGTACTCTAAACCGATTAAAAACATATACTGCAATACTACCATGACTGTAAGATTGCATAAAGATACAAAATGTATAAAAGTCGAAAGAGGAATTAGACAAGGGGACACGTTATCTCCCAAACTTTTTACGGCAGTCCTGGAACATGCTTTCAAGCAGTTGGACTGGGGCACCAAAGGAAACTGTATTGACGGCGAAATGCTCTCCCACCTGCGATTTACCGACGACATAGTTCTAATAACAGACAACTTGGGAGAGATTACAACTATGATTACTAAGTTAGATGCCGTTTGCAAAGAAGTCGGTTTAAACAAGAACTTTGGAAAGGCGCAATTCATGACAAATTTGATACCAAGTGAAAACCTAAAAGTCGGTGGTAACGAAATAATATTAGTCCACAAACATAAATACTTAGGTCATGAAATCCAAATTGCCAGAGATAACCAAACCACTGAGCACTGTGCAAATAAGAATTACCTTGTCATGGGCTGCATTTGGAGCTCTATCAGACATCTTCAAGAGCAATATATCAAATCACCTAAAAAAGAAGACCTTCGACCAATGCGTGCTCCCAGTCATGACTTACGGTGCCGAAACACTCTCCTTAACCCAGGCCACAGCACCAAACTCAGAGTAGCCCAAAGAAGAATGGAAAGGTCGCTGACTGGGGACTGACTCTCAGAGATATAGTCAGAAATGAGGAAATAAGAAGAAGGACAGGCGTCACGGATGTTATCGAGCGCATAGCATGGCTTAAGTGGAAGGGCCGGCCATGTGGCCAGAATGACTGATGGGCGGTGGACTAGAAAAATGATAGAGTGGAGACCACTAGCTGACAAGAGGAGTAGAGGCAGACCACCTACACGATGGACAGACGATGTCAAAAGAATCGCTGGCAACTGGCTACAAGAAGCGCAGAACCGACACAACTGGAATAATTTAGGGGAGGCCTATGTTCAACTTTGGACGCAGAAGGCTGGATGATGATGATGATGAATATAAGTTAAAAAATAGAGGTTGTCATACATTGTATAACATAATACCGTATAAAAACTTATAAAAACAAGAAGAAATCTGTCAAATTACTAAAAAGAGCAAAATACTTTTTTGATTTACTTTTAGACATAATATTTTGCATTAATATATACGGGGTGCTGTGTGCTGTGTGCTGTGTTTTTTCCTTTTTGAGTGTGTAATGTGAGTTTTCGCTTTTACGGCTGCCTTTCTTTTTTTATATGTTTTTTCAAGTTTATTTTGTTTTGTTTAAGTTAGTTGGGAGTAATATTTATTTATGTCATGTTTTCTATTTATTGTTACTATTAAATATATTTTCTCGTGTAAATTTTGACTGCGCCCATTGAATAGGATCCCTTTTTTTTTAATTGTGTTGTCTCAAATTTGTAATTATGCATGTCGCTTTTGTCTAATATTTTTTAGGTGATTTTTCAGTTTAACCACCATCGGAATATTGTGAAAACATTTTTTCCTTCTTTATTTAGACACTTTTGAAATACATTTTTGATCAATAAAATGTTGCGCACTTCAACTCAAAAGTCGAACTTTGAAGCTTCTTTGTGGGATAACCACGACAAAAAAGTCTCAAAGTTCAACTTTTGAGGAGCTGTAATGTAAAAGTCAGGACATTTTTGGCATTTGACGCGGGAGAATTGTTGCAATGTTGCCAAAGATTGCACCTTTTCTTACGGGATAACTCGATTCGAGGGCGTAACCAACAAGAACTAACCGAGGTTAACCCAAATTAATGTAAAACATAAATATGCTTCCCTTCACGTATAGCCCTGGCGTAACTAGTTTGGGTTAGTTTGGGTTAGCCCAATTTTTTTTTCAGTTTTGGGCATGCCTTGGGTTTGTTTGGGTTAGTTGCGCTCCCGGAGGAAAAACATGACCCTTTCTTACTTCGTTCGCACCGGGTCATGCTTTTCAGTTTGATAACCATTTTTTACCATTTCAGCTCCTCAAAGTCGAACTTTGGGGCTTTTTGTGCCCGAAATAACCAAACAATTGCGCAACATTTTAATGGTCAAAAACGTCTTTTAAAAGTGTCTAAATAAAGAAGAAAACATTATTTTACAAAATTCCAATGGTTGTTAAAGTGAAAAATTACCATTTTTCAAAATACGGATACGAAATTTTCAAATTCCCACGCACTGCAAATTGAGGATGTTGTCAACAGCGTCATTCATTGGACTCACCTGAATCCGTTCGGCTTTAATTTTCCCATGGCATATGAAATTGACTTCAATTTTTCGGAATTTTCCTTTGTTCAATGGTGGAGATAGTGTTCATTACATTTTGCAAAGTAATAACAAAACGAGTTTAGATTTAGAGCCTAAAAGGTAAGTGCTATCGATCTGATATTTGGCACGTAGGCTAAAAATTAAAAGGAGAATTTTGTATTTTTATAAATTTTATGAATAATTGTTATTTTTTAAAATGAAATTTCATACATAAAAAATTGACAACATTGCCATTAGTTGCAAAATTTTGCGGTTCTAGCAGCAACCGTTTTGCTTTAAAAGCAAAACCCATTTACATAAAGTATAGCCTTCCGCCTAAGTCTATCCACTGTCAATCGAGGTGCAAACACCATGGAACGAATGGATCCATAGAAAATGCAAAAGAGAAAACTTTCTCTTTTGCACTTTCTATGGATCCATTCGGCTTTATCTGCACATAAATTAATAATTCCTTAGCACTGTATATAATTATACACAATAGACTACACTTATAACTTTACGTCTAATAGATCTTTATAATTCAACACCCAATCATTAACTAACTGCAAGACAACACGCGTTCTGCGCGAATATATAGCGTGACTATTCCGGAAGCGTCTGCGCCGGTTCTCCATTATTCTCTGGCCGTCGCTATCGACAAAACTTTCAAAGTTATAGGCATTTATGGCATTGCCTTTCTAAACATTCAATAATTCTCTTACCTTCCCGAATAATCACCTTCTCGATGATAATATGCATTAAAACAGTCTCATGGATGTCAGAAATATTGGTTTCGGACTTTGTCGGTTATTTTCCTGGATTTGTTTCAATATTTAATAGGAAAAGTCAAAAATTCAGTCAATGTGTATTTTTGATATGATGACCTTCAGACTTCAAAAGAGACAGGTGGCTTTAACAATAATTGTTGGTTGTCTAACTTGAGGGGTACGTTTGGAATGTTGCCAAGTGTACATGTTTCTCTAGCGATCCTCGTGCGATTTTGATGTGTTTGCGGACCAAGCCAACAAAAAACAACATAATTTATTGATGAGCTACCATCAGTTTGATGTTAAAGAACTGTCTGAGCTTTCGCTTGATGTAAGCAGGCAAGATGATTTAGTGGTTGTGTTGTGTTCCCTTAAACTTGGCAACACCGCCCGGGTTCCTTCGCAGCTTGTTCCAACAGAGACGCAGAGTCTTGGTTAAAGAGATATTATTCATGCGTTTAGCGTTTTTGATATCAAGAGTTTAAAATGGCCCATGGCCGGAATGAAGTAGTTTCTGTTTGATTGGTCAGTGCGGATAATGGTTTTATCGTCGGCGTTCTTTATCCTGCCAGCAATACATAAGATCATACAGCCTTAAGTACGTTTTATTGCGTATTGAAGATGTTATTAAATTTGGTGGCAACCATCTTGTTGTATTTTGCGTGTTGTCGTAAAACAATGTAAAGCTGGCCTATTGGTCGAATTTTTTCTAACCCTTAACATTGAACTTGGCGTTCGCGGTGGACGATCTTGACTTGACCTCGTGCTTTTTCTTGGTAAACCCTCCAAAGAGGAGGTAGTGATAGTAGGAGGATAAATGTGTAGGTTAAAGCAGATTGGCATGTTATTAGTATTTTCACCGTTGCACTAGATTGCGTGTTTTATTTCTTTCTGCGTTGTAGTCATATAAATATTTTTGGTACTACTTAGGTGTAAGCATAGCTGACCAATACTAATCTAAATAAGTATACCTCTGGTAGATATACTATTTACTAGTGTGGATTGATTAATGCTCATATTTTTTATATTATATTTCCCTATTGTTACAATTTAATATATATCTATCTGACTATAATAATTTTACATAACGGTCTTTCATAAACTGAATAGTTAAGGTTTATTTATGTACAACTGCGACACGTATACCATGGTAGACACGCACAGTGCTTATTAGCAATAGGTATTAAACTGATAACTCTTAAGTACTAATATGATGTGACGATAGAAGCATATTGCGTTTATCATTAATTTGTTGAAATTGATTTTGGATCTTTCGTAATCATTTGTTATGTTATATTGTTGCTTCCGATATAATCTAGTTCTATATTTGTGGGCATATATCAGGTTGTTATTTGTTTTCAATTAAGCTATTTTACAGTTCTTTTATATTTATATTATTTTGTTTATTAAAAGAAACACTTGAGCCTAACGAGCACTCAATAAACTTAAACTGGCACGAACGTACCGTCATTTATTAGTCTTTTGATTTTTGATTCTCAAGACCGAGGTCCTTCTAGTTTGGGTCTGCGGATTTAGTTATTTCAAACTGGTGGCGCCCTGGTCAAAAGTAAATATCTGACGAGCAGTCGGAGCACATGTTGCGCTGGCCGCATCCTTAAGGGTAGGTAACATCTTATTTATTTTACATTGATAACTCATTTAAAAGGGTTTTGCGCGCAACAACAGGGCAATATTTTTAAGCACCCTGTAAAAGCAAAATATTGTATTTTTGCAAAATCATATCAGTGCTTTTTGTAGTCGAAATTTGTTTCCGAAAGATCGAGTTGCTCTTAAAACATCGAGCTAATCAATACTACATTTTTGCAACCTTTTTATTAAATTGCGAATATCTCAAGAATGGCGCAAGAGATAAGGAACATGTCCTTTATAAAAGAATTGAATCTAAATGAATTATTATATAGGTGTGTCCCATTTAAGATAACATGTTGACCCCACTTTTGGTCAATCCGGAAGTGACTTAAATGTGTATTACTAGGAGTATGAGGTTATGTCTTCCCACCAAATCTCAAACAAATCCCTGCTTCCGTTCTTACTATACGGCTAAGGTGCCATCGAGCTTGGGGAATTCTATATCCTTCCTTCACTTATTACATTGTTTTATTGCTTAATAAACCTTTGTAAGTATATCATTATTACTGGATTTAATTTAATTCCTCAGTCGCCCCCTAGGCTCCTTTCAAATAACTATTTTATTTTCCTCGATACGGATAAAGAGTTATTAAACTTTATAGACGACTCTACTAAATTTATTGCTTTATATCCTGCTATAAATTCAGGACGCAAGTATTTGCATGCCTTACGTTCGGCTCTAAATGACAAAGGTAAACGTCTAAGTTGAGTTGGAAACTTTTATTTGCTATTTTACATTTAAATTAATGCCGAAACGGAGCAGTAAAATGAAAAATTCCAGCCGAAATTCCGACAAAGTTACAATTTGACGTCGCATATTGCTTTAGTTTG